>CM038043.1:155574012-155819012 GCA_021397845.1 Areca catechu | reverse complement strand
AATATACTGCTATTCGCCTTTTCAGAAAATTCACATATGATGGCCTATAGGAGAAACATAGTTGCAACTGAACAATCTGGCAGTTCCACAAATAATGTAGGAACTATTGTTTCGGTCTGCATCACACATGATTAACTTAAGCTTCATCACACATGATTAACTTAAGCTTCAGGCAAATGCAGCAGCTATTCAGCAGAAAGTATTTCCTCTCTCTTGATCTTGAAAGAGAGAAAGAGATAGAAAGGGAAAGACAGACAGAGAGAGAGAGAGAGAGAGAGAGAGAGAGAGTCCAATGTATACCTGCATCCACGTATGCCCTCATTATATGCACAGGCATTTTCCATTCTTATGTAAAATTCAAGATAACAATAAAAGCATCATGGTACCTGCAACATTTGTCACAGAAGAATTTATCCTCAGCATTTAAAGTCTCTGTTGAGCTGAAATTTTTCAGGCAGCTCGTGATTGAACTATTTTGCTCAATGTCAAGACTGAGGTCAAAAAAAGTTTCATCCCTTGCAGTGACAGTTTCGCACCGTAAGCATCTTGTTTCATTGGTCAGAATGCCCTATATATCAAAAGAAAATAGTCATAAGAAAACGACTACAGGAATTAAATCAAAGCAAAAATAATAGAACACCAAATCCAGCACAACCTAGGAACTAGACTGAGTTGCTTGATTCACCTGAAAACATTTATGCACCCATGTGGAAACTGGCTCTTTTCGAACACCATTGGCTTGAGGATGGCTAGGCCCATTTGCAATCTTTTCTGATGATGATGAAGTTTCAGGGGAAGTTTTTGCAGCATTCGACTCTTTCTCCAGAATGTCAACAAGCTCATTCAACAAGAAATTTAAAAATTCATGAGCATCCTACAAAAAGAGGAGACAGTTCAGAGATTAGCTAAGCAACTCTTAAGATGTAACACAGCAAGCAATAGAAGGCACTGAAGCAAGCCATGATATTCTAGCATTAAACTCAGAATAAGCAAATGCTGAAGGTATGCCATTCCATGAGGAAGGGAATTTTAGAAGTCCTCAAAAGATTGCATATTTCTTTATACTTTGAAACGCAGCAGAAAAGGATGAATTGTCGAAAGAAACAAAGACTAGATCTACGACTGCTGGATGGTCAAAACAATCATAAGAGTTGTTTCTTGGGCTGGCTAAAATAAATCACAGGGATAACTCTCCCCAGGCCACCATAGATTGGTAATAGATGAATTATCTAGGAGAACAAACATATTCATGCTACATCGAGCCAATTAAGACAATTTACTAAATCCAGGCATTAATGATGCTACATTGAGGCACTTATGAACTTTTGTGACAGTACAAAGGAAGGAAAAATCAAAATCTTTATGACTAAGCATTTGCGCAAGTATTGGCTCCGAGTCAGGAGATATCATTTTCATCCTTAGAAATTCAGCTGACATCACTACAATCCGTTTGAAACAGAGGTAGAAGAAATATTATTTTTCAAACAAACAGACAAATTTTGATCACCATGGGACATCCTGTTTTGTCAAAATATTCCATAGACTGATAAGATGTCCATGTCTGTTTGTTTTCAATAGTCAGAATATTCCAAAGACTGCTAAGATGTCCATGTCTGTTTGTTTTCAATACATAACCAGTTCCAAACTGGATTACCTGGTGCATGTAGCTGCGGAAAATCTCATTTTGTTTCTTCACTCTTTGCACAAAACGCTTTGGAGCAATTACACCAGTTTTCTTCTTCTGGGAGCTAATCTGCATAGAGTAGCAGATATGTATTAATTGCAGCAATACCTTTTACCTGGCTACATATGTTATAACATTTTTTTGTAACACTTGTGTGAATAGAGATGTCAAAATTAAACTTTCATGACAATCCAAAAGGCAAGTTCGATTGATTGGGTCACCACCTTAACATGATATCAAACCATCCAAAAGTTTAATAGTGCCACTTATATAACCTATCAAATACAGCAGCATAAAAGGTGGTAACCTCAAAACTGATTGCTATAAGATTTTTTTTTTCCATCCATAACCCACAAAAGCAAAGAAGTTACAAGAGTCAATACAAAAGTAATGGGAATACATTAGAGCATAATGCAACTTAATACATGATTCATCTATCAATTAGCAGGACACAACATCTATAATGCACTTCTTCTCATTGAAGTAGTTTTTTCAATCTCATAATCTATGAAAATATCTGCACCAGCAACAGCACTGATATTCAGCTATTCTTCAAACATCTTTGACTACAAACTTCCTGAGTAGAATCACTTTTGTAGAACTGAGATTTCATGGTAGCAAGAATGCCACCAAAAAACACTATGCAGACCATAATATAAATGCTACTAACGAAAAACATGATGTCAGAATTTTATACTACAGGTATTTACTAAGCAGACTTACTTTTATTTAAACAAAAAGAAACTTATTTTCAAAATGCTAAAGTATCTTTACAAATAAAATAAATTAAATTGCAAGCAAGTTTAAAAACCTCTCTTCAAACAAAAACTGATGTTTCCATGCAGTTAATATAAAGATAAATGTTCCAAGAAAATAATAAAAATTTAACTGTCCTTTTCCAGATTGTACTTAAAGTTGATCTTCTAGACCCAACAAAAGGTACTGCAGAGCTACTATTCAAACAAAGGCCTGAGATTTTCCACATTAGAATTTGAAATGACAGAGTAAAACAGTCAAGAAACCATTAGTTTATAACTCAAAGATCCTGAGCGAAGCATACAATTATTTCTGGAGGCAAAGCAGTGAAGTTAATATTTCTTGACACAAAGGAAAAGAAAAATCCCGGATGGAGGAAACACAAAGGAAATATGGAATAAACCTATAGGGCATACCTGAGTGAATAGATCAGCCAGACATGTCAAAAGATTATCTTCCGCTTCAACCCCAGTTTTGTTATTTGCATAATATTCCAGCAGTTGCTCTCGGAAAGGGAGACAAAAATAAAGTGCCTGCATAAAAAGACATACTCCTTGTAGTACACTAGCAGATTGATCATTGGACTAGAAAAAAGGACAAAGTTATACCACATAAAAGTCAACATAAAAGATTTGCTGAAAAGGTCTTATTTCAATTTCAAACTTCAATCATTTCAATTAATCCAACGAACACCTCAAGGACTTCCTTCAACTAATGGATACCACCCTTGAGAGGTACTGATGGGAAGGAAGGATATGTAAAGTTTTAGATGGGACGTGTTTTAGGGATATAGCAATATGATCATGTTATGACTTCCTATATTGCTTCAGGAGCCGCAGCAAACATTTAAAATAAATTTAACAAACAATGTTTCAAAAAAGGATTTGCAATAAATTTGTCATTAATGGTCAAGTTTTATCATGCCAATCTAGACCGCTACCCAACCTTTTCCTTTAACCATGCCATGACTCACAAGTTTTTCCTAAAATCTCCTCGTGAATGGAAATCATTCCCATACATTTAGACACACATCTCAGCCAAGAAAAGCTAGCAATGATATGACATGACATACATGTTATGTGAATAACAACATCTATGCTTTGACATGAAGGTACCTCAATTCAGGACTCAATGCACATATAGGCACACCAGTGGAAAATCACAGAGATTAGTGCAAATAGAGAATTTTAGAAAAGACAAATTCTTAATAACTAAAACTATGTGAGGTGGGGAGGACCATCTGGGCTATTCTGTGACTGTAGCATACCTCTGAGACAGAAGAAAATTTTAGCAGAAAGGAACAATACCTACAAAGTTGTAGCGATCACAGTGTTAAGCATGTAAAGAGGGTCCATGCTCCTAAGTTGAGTCTCACAGAGATGAGTAGCTTTACAGTAAAGCAAGGAACAATAAGATCAGAAAGAGTAAATCTAAGAAAACATAACTGTTGTATAGATTGAGCATAAACATGTTGAAAAGACAGATCTCGGCAACAACAATTTCTATATCCGCTTCTCTTTAAGGAGTATATTTACAATTAAGATAGTTGCCATATATGCCATGAAAAGTTGAAAAGGACCTCACACCAAACAGGACACTTATGTGTTAGAGGTTCAAGAAAAATTATGAGAACAGTTCTAATGCAACCTTGTTTAAAATTATCAGAAAGGAGTTGGAAAACTTTGTAGTGACAATGTCATAGACCTAAAAAACAAAGAAGCTTCATGGAACTTAATAGAAATAGTCAGCATAAGGCTCACGGCTAAAAGTGCTGCGAATTTACCAATTATTTGTCCAGACTTTCTATGCATTACTCAATCATGAGATATTCATGCATTCAGAATCCAAATAAGAATCCATAGCAAAAATTTACCAATGAGTTGTTAACCAGCTACTCTATCATATCAACTTTGATTTTTTTGTGATTATAAAACTGCTATCACATCTACATAAAATTTGAGAATCTATGCCCCATATTGATATCAGCTGCAATTGACGAAGGCACTAAATATGGGTGCGAGTACATAGGAATTCCGTTTCCAGCTTCACTTTTGGTGAGATTGGACATCTGTGTTGCGAATAGGAGACATGTGCAGCAGGAAAATGAATTGAAGGTGCAGTTGGTGGGATCTGGAACCTTAAATGATGCATGTCAAGGTCCAACATTTATTTCACATTAACGTAAGGCTCATGTACGCAAAGGCATGGCTATTATGTGTCTTAGAGGCGATTAAGCCGAGCCAAAAACATAAATACCAGACATATTACATGCAGCTCTAAGAAGCACGGGAATATAATTTTGATGTTGGATGGACCAACAAACAAATTTCAAAAGAAAAAAAATGAAGGCGATCCTCTTCAATATAACGAAAAAGGCTACACTCATATCATCAAGCCCTTACAAGCAAGTTTCTTCGACTAGAGAAGAAAACCCTATCATCCCTAACTAAACTTGAGTAATCGAAATCAAATCTACCACCGTCAAAGAACCTAGAGAGATAATATACCAAATCTCAAAATTTATTTCCCCAAAAAACATCTTGACTCCAAAATCAGCACCTTCTAAAACAACTCCATCGAATTTATCCATGCGAAACGAATCCAAAAGGCGGTGAAATCGACAAAAAAAAAAAAAAAAAATTGGGAACTTGATCAGAGTTTCGATGATCGGATGACAAGGAGAGAGCGAGACCCACCTGCAGGACGCTGTTGCAATAGCAAGTGTTGCCGAAGTTCTCGAGGCCGAAGTAGCGCTCACCTTCGGGGAACTGGTCCCCCAGAGCCTTCTCGAGCTTGGAGCCCGCGGCTCCCATCACCATCTAACTCCTCCTCAACGCCGCCAAAATCTCCACCGCCGTTCCCCGATCTCAACAAAAATCCTAACCCTAATCGGCCTTCCCCACCCCGCCCTCTCAGCAGCTGACTCTTCGTCGACGAGGAGAGACAGAGATGGATTGTTCGGTCATCCCTAGGGTTTCGCAGTATCTTCTTATTATCTGTTGACTGTTGTTAATGGCGATCGGCGAATAACGAGACAAATATATGATATATATGGAAAACAAGAGCGAGAGGAGAGAGGGAGAGACTAGTGGGACGGAAGAATGCACTCAAATGCACGTGGCAGTGGGTGAGAGGTGGTTTGCGTGCTGACGCGGCATCGCAATGCTTAGGGTCGCTTCGGTATACCGATTGGATTTTCATGTCTCAGCATGCATGGAAAAGCGAAATAGACCTGGTCATAGGCTGGGTCGGGGCGGGCCGGGCCTCGGGCACGATAAACACCATCATGTTGAGACCAGGACCCAGCCCGATCAGGGTCTACGGGCCTACCTTCTTCGTCTAAGCTTGTCTTTTACTCGAGCTTTAAACCTACCATTTTTTTTATATTTAAATAATATCTAAAAATATATAAAATATTTTTTAAAATATTTTTTAAAAAAAGTAAATATGATTAATTAAACATTTCCAACAATACATATAAGTTCATATGTTATTGTCCTTCTAAATTTTACCAACAACAACTATCATTTAAGTATATAAACACATGGAACATATATAAGTAATATAAAAGAATAAAAAAAATTAGGCCAGGTTTTAATCTTCAAGCCCAAGTTAGGCTGGGCTATATTTTTTTGTCTTAGTTTAACCAAAATGTTTCGAGCCAAGCCAGACAAGCGACCTAGCTTGTGAGTTGGCCTCTATTGTGATAATGACTCAACTACTTAGTCCTGATGAACCAACAAGAAGTATGATGAAGTTGGCTGATGACGAAGTTGGCTAATCAATGAGTATGATGAAGTTAGTTGATAACGAAGTTAGCTGATGACTAATCAATAAATATGATGAAGTTGGCGATGACAAAGTTAGCTAATCAATGAGTATAATGAGTTGGCTGATGACTAATCAAGGAATATGACGAAGTTGGCTGATAACTAAGTTGGCTAATCAATAAGTATGATGAAGTTCGCTGATAAATAATCAATGAGCATGACGAAGTTAGTTGATGATGAAGTTGGTAGATCAAGGAAGTATAATTAACTCTGGCCGACTAACTTTGGCCGACGAACTTTGATCGATGAACTTTGGCCAACGAACTTTGGTCGACTAACTTTAGCCGACGAATTTTGGCCGAAGACAATATACCTAAATGACAGTTGGATGTAAGATGAAAAAGCCGACTATCTAAAGAAGTCCTACTAAGTAGATAAAAAAGAAACAAGCTGCCATAACAGAAAGCTATTAATTTTAACTAAAAGAGTTAGCCTCAATAAAAAGTTGTTATGCTCAACTAAAAGAAGTTATTTTATAACAAAAATTAGTTATCCTTGGTAACTATAAAAAGATAAAAGGGACCCCCAATAGGTGGATTTTGGGCTACCCCCATGCTCACTTTGGCACTCTTACCACTTCTTCAGCTCCTACTGTTACCTAAATCACCCTACTGACTTGAGTGTCGAAGTAATCGTTGCCAGAAACCTGGCTGGGGGACCTTTTGTAGGTCTCTACCCGAGGGGAGTGCCCAAGAGCAAGACCTTGTCTAGTCAGAATAGCAAGTGGGATCGTCCGGCTCCATCGAAGCCTTAGCTATAGGTGATTTTTCCATAACATATTGGCATGCCAGAAAGGAGGACAAAAATTTAGGAGCTGAAAAGCGATAGCCATGTGCAAACCTGGGGGATAGACCAAGATCCAAATAACAAAAAATTCATTCAGTAGCCATTCAATATATGCCCAGCAATAGTTCCATTCGACCATGATAAACTTTCTAAATAAAATAAAAAAGGTTCTCTATTTTCTTTTTTTCTCAAAAAAGTCAGAGTGAGAAAGATTTCCTCATTTCTAAAATTGCCCTCAATCTCCTCCCATCAAATAAAATAACAGGGATGTCCCATCTATCTACTCTCTTCTTCCCAACTAAATAATAGAACTTTGCTCCTCAATTCAAAAAGTTTCATCCATCTACCATATTATTTAATAAAATAATGACTAAAGGGTTTTCTTCTTTCTCTAACCTCCTATCCTTGAGTTATTTGAGCCATGGCAGCAGAAACAAAGATCTTCACCTTCCAGGTAGAGATTAATCATCTTCTCAGCAAGGAGATCTTCTTTGGGAGCTCATCAGCGATACCTCTAATGCACTGGACAAGATATAGTTTGAGTCTCATGGACAAGAGCAAGCTAGATACCCAGTCGGAGTTCTTCATCCATATTGTTCCCGACACTAGCTCCTCCGCCATCATTTCTTTCTAATGCTCGACCATTCCCAATGCTAACTCCTAATTTTAACAGGTACATAGCCGAGAAAAGGATGAAGAGGGAGAGAGGAAAAGAAGGCGGAGCGAAATAGAGATGAACTCACCCTTCGCTCGGGCCCTGCAAATTGACCAGACGATGTATCACCAAGTGGCCACTAATAGGAAGATAGGACAATTGTTCACGGGATTCCCTTAATGTGATGAGAACGAGCCAAATCCTGGCGGAGGCTCACTCGAGAAGGTGCTGCATGGCCCCATCCATGTATGGACCATGATAGCAACTAGCCAAACCAAGAAGACAAACCGAGACTTCAATATCTCATGGTGTCTCGACATCGGCTTGGGTCTTGGCTACCTTGTCCAGCTGCACTTTTGCAATGTCATCTCTCCCGATAACCTTGTCACGATCTTTAGCAAGTATAATGCCATCTTCGACAAGTCCAATGCCATCTCCCCTGAAGACCTCATTGCAAAGCACAACAAAGTCTGACACCATCTACCCCAATGACCTCTTCACCATGCTCGGCAACCGTCACCCACTTCTCCCCTAATGGCAAGTGGCTCACCTCCACCAACATCTTCGACACTGTCCGGATATGGGCCACCATGGTGATTGCATCCTTGAGAATGATTTCCATGTCCTCTCTGGTCACATTTCCCCTGATAGGCTTTGGGTCGTCACCTCCAAGATGGCACCTCTTGCCCACCTAACCATATACAAGGTGTGCATTGAGAATGATTCTATTGACTCCGACGTATGGGCTACAATGGACATGGTAGCCACAAATGTATACCCCCATCCATTTCATCAAGATGGATCGACATGCTTTGCCTCGTATGAGTCTCCAATCCATTCTATTATGATAGAATCGTAATTGGTGCTTTTGGAGCCATTAGGAATGGAGTAATTGTGAGCTGTGCCACCAGCAACTCTGGCTCGAATGCGAGAACTTTCTCAAATAAGGCCCCATGGATCCTCACGATGGCTACAAGCACTATAGAGGAACATAAGGGTGATGGTGAAACTCGGCGATGGCCTAGAATTCGACATACCATTGTTGAATCTCATATCTTACCGATATTCTAAGTCGGTTACTCCAATGAAGTGAAGATAAAATCATACATCGACACTTCCTTAGATCCAATTGTTTCTTTTTTTTAAAGGCACTATCCTCGTGACATTACTGTGATGCGGGACAACCCGATCAAAATCATTTTAGGGAGGTTGGATTGTTGGTTGTTAAGAAACGACTGCTAGACCAGGTTAGTTCAACCTAGGGATAGGGCCAATTATTCAAATAAGCCTTTCTTCCTATTTTTTCTATATTCTCTTTCTTTTTTTCACTATTTTATTTTTTCTGAATTTAAACTAAATTTAGCACTTGATTGGGGCATTGCTTTGAGAAGCATGCAACTCCTTCCTTGCTTTCACGATCGTGCGAAGGGAGGATTCTTCTCCAGGTCTGTTGCAAGGTAGAACATGGGACCTTTTGAGGAAGGATGACCGGCAAGCTTCGCCAGCAACGATGCTGGGGAGGAAGATGGTGACACGAGGAGAGGGTGGCATGATTATAATCCGGCGATTGATGATGGCATGTTGGTGTTCAGGCGAAGGCGGGATCTAGTCGGTAGCTGTGGGTTCAGACAGAGATTTCACTGGTGGCCGACGACTATCCGTGGCTTCATGGGTGGACAACGATGGTGGGACGTTGGAGGGGTCCGAGGATGGTGGATGGATAGGTTTTTTTTGGTTGCTGGTGAAGTGTTTGGGCATCGACGAGGCATCGCGGCAGTAGGGGATTCAACATGATCCAGTGGGGAGATGAGGGAGATCTGGTGAGGAGTTATATCGGTTGTCAGCACCGGAGAGAAGGCTCGGCACCGTGGAGGGAGGAGCTTGATCTGTCAGTGCCGTGAGGGATGGAGGGGACAGAGGGCTCGGCGTCGTGGTTTCCGCTCACTGGTGAGGGCGATGGAGAGTGGAGGAACGGCAAAGCCGGTGGATATGATGGTGGTGGTGGAGCATGGGAGGCGCGAGTTTTGTCGGTCGAGAGTTGGAAAACAGGGGAAGAGGTTTGGTGGCTCGGTGATGAGTGGTTCTTAGGAGGTTTATGTGGCAGAGGAAAGAGAATAAGGGAGGAGGAAGATGATGATAAGAATAAAGAGAGGAATAAGAAAGGGAGGAATAAGAAGATGACAGGGGAAGAGAATAAAAAGAATAGAGATTAGAGAATAAGAGGGAGAGAGGAAGAAGGAGAACCAGGCAGAGGAGAAGAGGGCGAAAGAGAGAGAACCCGAGAAGAAGAAATAGAGGGAGAAGAAGCAAAGGTTGAAGAAGAGAGAGGGAGACGGGGAATCGGGAAGAAGAGAGTAACATGAGGAAAAGAAACGGAGGAGAAGGGAAAGAAGAAAGAAGTGGAGGAGAGAAGGGGAAGGAGGAGCGGAGAAGAAGTCGGGACACACCCCAAACTCTTGTTCCAATAATTTCTTTGATATCTTTATTCCAATGACAAAACACTCGAAACTTCCCAACAAACTGAGAATCCCAATCCTAACAAATTTAGAAATTAAAACAAATCCTAAAATAAACTTATTCTTTAAAAACAAACTATCCGATCCTAAATCAACTGATCCTAAAACTCTGATCCTAAAAACTCCGATTCAAATGAGTCAAAGATATCCCATACCCCATACATCCATAAAAAAAATATCAAAAAAATAGTTCCATCTACATCAAAATTAGTGTTGGGCGTGCATCAAGATCTGTGCTAAGATGTCCTCATCATTTTCTTGGGATAGGGAGAACTCGACTCCATCAAGTCAGGCTCCATAGACTCAACTTTAGCTTGACATCATTCCCCTAGGACTCTAGCTTGAGATAACCATAAGATAATATTTTTTTTAACCTAACAAAACCATGCTCTAATACCAAAATTGATGCAGGACAACCCGATCAAAATTATTTTAGGAAGGTTGGATCGTTGATCGTTAAGAAATGACCACTAGGCTAGGTTAGTTTAACTCAATGATAGGGCCAATTATTCAAATAAGCCTTTTTCCCTATATTTTTTTTATATTTTTTTCTTTTTTTCCTTTTTTGTACTATTTTTTTTCCTGAATTTAAACTAAAGTCGGTACTTGATTGGGCCTATGCTTTGAGAAGGGTGTAGTTCCTTCCTTGCTTTCATGATTGTGCGAAGCGAGGCTTCTTCTCCTGGTCCGTCGCAAGGTAGAACAAGGGACCTTCTGAGGAGGGATGACCGGTAAGCTTTGCCGACGATGGTGCTGGGGAGAAAGACGGTGGCACGGGGAGAGGGTGGCATGATTCTAATCCGATGATTGATGGTGGCACGTTGGTGCTCGGACGGAGGTGGGATTCGATCGGTAGCTATGGGTTCGGACAGAGATTTCACCAGTGGTCGGCGGCTATCCATGGCTTCACGGGCGGACTACGACAGTGGGGCGTTGGAGGGGTCCGTTGGTCGAGCAAGCTCGAGGATGGTGGATGGACGAGTTTTCTTTTAGTTGCTGGTGGAGTGTTTGGGCATCGGTGAGGCATCACAGCAGTAGGGGATTTGGCAAGATCCAATGGGGAGATGAGGGAGATCTGGTGAGGAGCTCTATCAGTTGTCAACACTAGAGAGAGGGCTTGACACCGTGGAGGGAGGAAGCTTTATCTGTCGGTGCTGTGAGGGATGGAGGGGATAGATGGCTCGGCATCGTGGTTTTCGCTCGCTGGTGAGGGCAATGGAGAGTGGAGGAATGGCGAAGCCAGCGGATATGACAGTGGCATGGAGTGTGGGAGGCACGAGTTTTGGCGATCGAGAGTTGAGAAATAGGGAAAGAGGTTTGGTGGCTCGGTGATGAGTGGTTCTCAGGAGGTCTATGTGGCAGAGGAAAGAGAATAAGGGAGGAGGAAGATGACGATAGGAATAAAGAGAGGAATAAGAAAGGGAGGAATAAGAAGAGGATTGGGGAAGAGAATAAGAAGAATAGAGATTAGAGAATAAGAGGGAGAGAGGAAAAGGAAAACCTAGCTGAGGAGAAGAGGGAGGAAGAGAGAGAACCCGAGAAGAAGAAATAGAGGAGGAGAAGAAGCAAAGGTTGAAGAAGAGAGAGGGAGACAGGGAACCAGGAAGAAGAGAGTAACAAGAGGAAAAGAACCGAAGGAGAAGGGAAAGAAGAAAGAAGTGGAGGAGAGGAGGGGAAGGAGGAGGGGGGAAAGAAGTTGGGACACACCCAAACTCTTATTTCAATAATTTTTTTGAATCTTTATTCCAATGATAAAATACTTTTAAATAGACTAAAATAATCGAAACTTCCCAACAAACTGAATCGGACTCGGCAAGCCGGGTACCGACTCCAGCAGCAGGCTGGGCGGTTAGTCCCATTTAATCAAGATGATGCGGTCGAGCTGACTCCCCCATAAGAGTTGACTCGATGAGGACTGCAGTCAGATCACTAACTACCAAGCCCGCACCACGCTGACACGTGGATCTGGGATCCCCAAGGGGTGTAGCTAGAATCTAGTCAACAACCTCGTCTTCGGCGTCGAAGCCATAATCCTGGTGGAACTTGGTGTGCCCACGTTGCGGATAAAGCAATATGACGCAGCTGAAAACCTGGCTCGTCTTCTACTCAACTTAGACCTCCTCGAGGAAATGAGAGACAAGGCTCGACTCCGGATGGTAGCCTACTGACAGTAGGTGGCCCGGTACTACAACACGCGGGTAAGGGCAAAGATCTTTCGCCCAGGCGATTTGGTGTTGCGACGGGCTAAAGCCTCTCAACCTCGAGAGTGCAGCAAACTCTTCCCGAATTGGGAAGGCCCTTACAAGGTAGTCGAAGCTTTCACCCATGGAGCCTACTACCTTGTCGAGCTCGACGGCACCCAGTTTCCATGAACTTTGAATGCCAACAATTTGAGGATGTACTACCAATGATGTAAAGCCTCCCATTAATTAAAAAGAATTTGGTGCAAATTATCTTTGCCTTGCAGGAATATTGCTGCCCAACCCCGGGTCTGGTAGACGAAGCCAGGAAACTATTGAAGCCCCGCATCTCAAGCCAGAAAGCTCAAGAAACCCTGTACCTTGAAGCCAGGAATCTCCTAAAGCCCCGCACCTCAAAGCCAGGAAACTCCTGAAGCCCAACACCTCAAGCTAGGAAGCTCCATAAGCCTTGCACCTTAAAGCCGGAAAACTCCTGAAGCCCCGCACCTCGAAGCCAGGAAACTTCTAAAGCCCCGCACCTCAAAATTGAAAAACTCTTGAAGCCCCGCACCCCAAAGCCGGGAAACTCCTAAAGCCCCACACCTCGAAGCCAGGAAACTCCAGAAGCTCCATAGCTCGGTTGTATTCCAGACACTTGGAGACTGTTTCACCTGGGGTCACTCAGGCCACCTCGAAATTTCATCGGCTCCTAGCCCGGTCAGGAAGAACCCAGAATACACAACTAGCCTTGAGGAGATGCATAAAGCCCCTCTACCTCATTTCCAACATGGTGGAAATGACTCAAAAACTTAAGACTTCTCTTCTTAGCCACCCCCTTACCTGGAGCTCTACAGCGAAGAGCTAAAAACTTGATATCCCACGGCATGGCATTGCAACGAAAACATGTACATCGACGGTTGCAAAAAAAAAAAGAGCAAAGGAAGAAGAGAAGAAAGGAAGAAGAACTCAATGAACGAAAAGAAAATCTTCATTGAATTCAAAAGTAAAAGATTACATTATTCAAGGACCTCCTGACCTGTCGGGCGGTCCGGAGATAAAAGAAAAAAATACAAAGGACAAGAAGGAAACAAATGAGAGGTCCCCATGCAACTACTCCGCCGGCTCCTTCCTGGAGCGATGCTAGGACACGCTGACATCCTCTCGAACTCTCGCTAGGGGAGCTGCTTCGGCGGCAGCTACAGGCTCTTCCTCCTTCGCTTCGATTGCAGCCTCACTCGGGTCCTCGATCGGAGCTGCTGAAAAGGCGAGTCGATCCAAGTTCAGCTCCGGGAATAGCTGGCCCACCCGAGATTGACAAAACTCGTAGCCTTTGAGGAACGAGTTCGTGGCCGCCTCCTGGACCTCATCGACGTACTCCATCGAGGCCTTGAAGTTGGGCACTATCTCGGCAGCCTCCTTTTTGGCAACCTTGATCAAGGCCACCGCTCCCGCAACTTTTTCTTCAACGGTGGTAGCCCATGCCCGTGCCGCCTCCAGCTGAGCTTGGAGGGCGTGAGACTGCTCCGCCGCCCATGCCACCTCAGCCTTGAGCTCTTCCGACCGAGCTACCTTGACATTGAGCTCCTCAGCCCGGCACTTGACCCAGTCCTTCTTTCGGGCTAGGGACACTTCGAGGTCTTTGATGTGCCCCTCAGCGTTCGCCACCTCGACTCTAAGCTCCCTGTTCTTTTCCTCCATTGCTTGGGCCCTGTTAGTCTTCTCCTTGGCCTCAGCCACCAGCGCCGCAATCTCCTACTCCTTCAAGTTCTTCCTTCTGGTCCACTGGGAGCAGTAGTCACAGATGAGCAGAAGGTCCATCCCGAGCTATACCAATGAAGACATCAGCCATGCAAAAAACAAAAAGAGAAGAAAAAGAAAGGAAAGGATCCTACCATGAAGAGGTGAGGGAAGGTGCCGAGGATGGCATCCGGTAGTGATCTCCCTCCCCTTTCACGTCGGTCGCGTGACTGGATGGCGAAGTCCATCATGCGCACGGCCAGGGGACGATCCTGGGTGACGGAGGAACTTAGCGCCACCTCGATGGATGCCTTTCGGGCCCCAATCCTTGGCTTTGTTGGGACCACCGCCGTGCCCTTGGGAGTAGCTGAAGATGTCTCCGAGCCCTTGTTGGAGCTCGCCGCCATGCCCAACGGTGCCGTCGACGATCGTTCCCCCCTCTCTTCCTCTCCCGTCTCCACCTTGATGACTTCTGGAGATGGGGACGCGGTAACAGTAGTGACAGCAGGCTGAGCCCGGGCACCCGCATCAGACTCCGGAACTAGAGGTGAAATATGCTGCCTTAGCAGTTCAGGACCGGTCTAGCCGCTCGTACTGGGCTCATTCCGAGCCCTCTTTGGCAGGGACTCCCTAGGTCCCACCGGTGCGCTCCTCTTCTAGGAATACTGGACGAGCTGCTCCATTGAGAACTTCATGCCCACAAGAAGAAGAAAGTCAAGGTCAGCCTCAAACCTAAAGAGACCCATAGGAGAAAAAAGGAAGGGTTATACCGAACTCACCCAACTCCCGGATTGGACTGACTCCGGCTTCGAATAGGTTATGCTCTGATAGCAAAACCTCAAGAGAAAGAATTTGGTCGGCAATGAGCTGGTCGTAAACCTCTTGATCAGCCGCTTTGACCTTGGAATTTTGATTCAAAGTCCAGTCCGGATCACTCCAAACCCAGTCGACTCTTTCAACGGAAGCAAAGAAGTACTTGCTCTTCCATCATTTGATAGAAGAGGGGAGTACAAATTTGATGCCCTTCGGGCAAGAAGAGATGAACCACCACCCATCCTTGGTCGGGTGGCATTTCAAGGTGAAAAAGATCCTGAACAGAGAAAAATAGACAACGATCCTGTGGAAATGGCAAAAAATAATGAAGCAATAAATGGTCCTAACTACATTCAGGACTAGTTGAGCAGGAACGAGACGGTAGTTACTGAGTACAGAAAGAAAAAAAGGATGGAAAGGAAAATAGAGATCCCCTACGAGGAATTCCTCTCAGAGGGCAATCCGGCTCGAGCCACTGGAGGTGACCCGTTCCCCCGGTCCTGGGACCAAGAGATGGATAGAGTCCGGGATGCAAAAAGCTTCCTGGATTATCGAAAGGTCCTCCCTGGTCATCACCAAAGTGACACCGGAAGGCCCAGTCAAACAAGAAGGGATGAAAGGGACTTCGGGAACAAAGGGAGCAGGAAGGTGAGCCCTGGGTTCTCCTATCACTATCCCAATTGGGCGAAGGCCTCTATGAACATGGAGAGGAACTTCTTCCTCCTCATCGGAGGAAGGAGTCCACGGTCGAGAGAGCCTTGCCTCGTCGGGGTTGCTGGAAAGATGATGGCTTCGACCCGAGCGGGTCATCCTAAGATAGAACAAAGAAGGAAGGAAGGAAGAAGGAAAATGGGGTCTAGAGAGGCCCTAAGGACGAACTAAACCTAGCCAAAGAAAAGAAAGGATCGAGGAAGATGAACCCGATGGCCTTGAAGGAAAAGGACAATCGAGGGAGAGGAGGAAGAAGACTCTGGTCCATCGGCGGGCGTGAAGGATTCGAAAGAAATGATATTTCAGGAAAGACTTCTTTTTTTTCGAAATGGATAGACAGCAACCGTACGCACTCTCGGAGCATTCCCTGTTGGATTGGCGCCATGTGTCGAGATCAGCAGGGAACGATGTTTCGGTTCACCAGAAATCACCTCGGGTCCCGTACCGGTCATATGCTTCCTCAAACTTGCTAACATGTCGTCCCACATTGGTCTCAAGGCCTGTTTTGCAAAGTAGTGGCGATCATGGTATTAATGGCACCAAATTTTCACCTTTCCATGTCAGGTCCGTAATTACTCCCTTCGCCTCGAACACAGTGTGCAAACGAGACTTGGGAGTGGGGGGCAAATGAATTGGCAAGATCACTGACATGGAGTCCCTGTCAGATCCAGCCAAATGCCACGTCAGTAGAAGCTACCATATCAGACCCTCTCTTCGAGTTCCTTCGTCGGGTGGCTCCCTCGAGGTCGAGCCCACCTCGATCGAGGTCGAGCCCACCTCGATCGTAGTCGAGCCCGTTCTCTTCGAGCTCCTTCACCGGGTGGCTCCCTCGAGGTCGAGCCTGCCCTGGTCGAAGTCGAGCTCCCACTCTTTGAGCTCCTTCGCCGGGTGGCTCCCTCAAGATCGAGCCCACATCGATCAAGGTCGAGCCCACCTCGGTCGAGGTCGAGCCCACCTCAGTCGAGGTCGAGCCCACCTTGGTCGAAGTCGAGCCTGCTCTCTTCGAGCTCCTTCGCTGGGCGACTCCCTCGAAGTCGAGCCCACCTCGATCGAAGTCGAGCCCACCTCGATCGAAGTCGAGCCCGCTCTCTTCGAGCTCCTTCATCGGGCGGCTCCCTCGAGGTCGAGCCCACCTCGATCGAAGTCGAGCGCTCTTCAATCGAGAGGTCCGGTGGCCGAAGGCTGTCCCCATGGCAAAGTTCACAGCACTTCAAAGGATTCAGAAGCAAAAAAAAGAGAATGTCACCACCTCCCTTGGACGGCGGTGCACTGCCCAAGGACTCTAGAAGGATGCCCCCGGGTGCCGTGATCTCTCCCATCATCACTTATACTAGATAGGAAGGGGTGCCCTGACTAAAGCACTGCACGTCCCAACCGACCGTTTGCACCATCCAGAAGAGAAAACCATGCCAGGAGATTCAAACTAGGGGGCGGTTGCTCCCAAATCAAGGCCCTGTCAAGTTTTCCAAAATATGGCAACCGGCTGAGAAGTCAGAGCCTACGACATAACTCTCTATCATGGATGGGAAAAGGCACTGGGATGCACCACACGGAGCACTACTAGATGTTGACCTTTCGGTGCCTATAAAGAGGGAGGAACCCGAGGTAGGTTGCTAGAAGGATCCATAGCTTAAAAGAAGGTTCAAAAGGTATTTGAACAAGGTAAGCAAAAAAAGAGGGAGCAAAGGCAAGCGAGGGGAGAGCTAGCAAGGGATCGAGCGCTCTGAGGCTACCGGAGAACTCACTGGAAGAGTCTCGATGGGCACATGCACCATAGCTCGGGCTCTCCTCCACCGTGGCCACGCTCATCCAACTCTTTTTCTCTAACTCAAAACCTCCTCCTCTTAGCATGGAGTCCAATCGAGGGCCCATCGAGGAGGATCTATTTCCCTAGATCACCACTGACTTGATCGTCGGAGTGCCCCCGTCGGAATTCCTGGCCCGGGTCTCCTCTTTTTTGCAGGTCCGGGCAGGCGAGCTGGGTTCCGAGCGACGAGGTCGGCATCCGGTGCTATCTTGAGCTACAGGCCATGGCGGTGTAGGCGGCAAAAATGCTAATTATGTTGATAAAAAAATTCATTTTACAAAAGAACAAGAAGTAACCCTACTTATAGCCTACAACAATATTACTGGTGTTGTCAAAAGAAGTACTTAGATCTGGACGCAGGTGCTAGCAATCATATATATAGGATAAAGAATATATTTTTTTAAGATGGATGAAAGCTTCAAAGGCTCAGTAACTTTTGGTGACTTCTTTAAAAAACCAGTTAAAATGAAAGGTAAAATTCTCATCAAGCTTAAAGATGGTACTCAAAATTTTATTTCAGATATCTATTATATTCCAGACATTAAAAATAATATTCTTAATTTGTGCCGATTGCCTGAAAAAGGCTATGGCATTCATATAAAAGAATTGGATCTTTTTATTAAAAACAACAACAACACTCTTATTGAACAGTTCCTATGTTAAAAATAGAATGTTTGAGTTGAGCTTACATGTTTATAGTTCTTCTTGTATGATGGCATAAATTATTGATTACTCTACTCTATGACATCTTAGATATGGATACTTAAATTATAATAGATTAAAACTTTTATCTAGCAAAAATATGGTGATAGGGATGCCTTAACTGAAAATGTCTAAGAAAAAATATGAAACTTGTATAGTTGGAAAGCAACAAACAAGAACCTTCATTTCAAGAAGGTCAAGAAGAGCAACAAAACTATTGGAATTGATATATTGAGATGCTTGCGACCCGATCAAACCAATATCTATGGGAGGTAATGAATATTATTTTTCATTCACTGATGATTATTTTGGAAAGACATGGATTTATTTGTTAAAAAAAGAATGAAGTATTTTAGAAATTTAAGGAATTTAAGTTATTTATAAAGAAACAAAGTGGTTTTCAAATTAAAGCTTTGATATCAGATCATGGTGGCTAGTATTTGTCCAATAAGTTTTTAAAATTTTTCAAAAAATATGGAGTTTTTCATCAAGTTATCATGCCTTATTCACCTCAATAAAATAGAGTTTTAGAAAGAAAGAATCAAACTATTTTAAATATGG
Organism: Areca catechu; assembly: GCA_021397845.1. NCBI lineage: Eukaryota > Viridiplantae > Streptophyta > Magnoliopsida > Arecales > Arecaceae > Areca > Areca catechu. The sequence goes on along the minus strand of CM038043.1, from coordinate 155,800,274 downwards.
TTCGATGTATGTTGAAAGATAAAAATGTGCCTAAAAAATTTTAGAAAGAAGTAGTTGCTTATGCAATTTATTTGTTGAACAGATTTCCTTCAAAAAGGTTTCATAATATGACACCTGAGCAAGCATGGCATTCATACAAGCCTAAGATTGATCCTCTTCACATCTTTGGAAGTATTGCTTATGTCAAAGTGCCTAATGAGAAAAGGATCAAACTTGATGACAAAGAAGAAAAGTGCATTCTTTTAAACTATACTGAAAATTCAAGTGGCTATAAGTTATATAATTCTATAACAAAGAAAGTGATTTTTTCAAGAGATGTTGAATTTGATAAAAACCAAATGTGGAGTTGGCAAGATAACAATAAAATGTAGAAAAATAAAGTATATATTAGAGAAGAAGAAGAGTCACAGCATCGAGAAGAAATTCTATCAACTCCACGTCAAAGTTCAAGACATCTATCTTCACAAGAAAGTTCAAGTGTCCAAGAGTTGCTTGACATCACAAGGCATCTTGATGTTAATGATTATACTATATTTTGTCTTTTTATAGATTGTGATCCAATTAAGTTTCATCAAGCAAATAAAAAAGAAAAATGGAGAAATGCCATGCATGAAAAAATTTCATCAATCAAGAAAAATGATACTTGGAAACTCACAAATGTTTTCCAAGATCATCAAGCCAGTGGAGTCAAATAGGTATATAAGACAAAAACAAATACAAGTGTATGAATTGAAAAGCATAAAGCCCGCTTGGTAGTGGAAGACTACAAACAATAATATCGTATTGACTATGATAAAGTTTTTTATCCTGTTGTTCGAATGGAAACGATACACCTTCTATTTTCTTAGTAGCTCAAATGAAATAGAAGATTTTTTAAATGGACATGAAATCAACCTTTTTGAATGGCTATTTGAATAAAGAAGTCTATGTAGAACAATTTCTGGATTTTATGTAAAAAGGATAATAAGACAAAGTCTACAAACTCAAAGAGTTCTCTATAAATTGAAACAAGCTCCACAAGCTTGGAATACAAGGATTGATAAGAATTTTGCTGAAAATGGTCTTCAAAAATGCATTCTTGAACATTATCTTTACATGAAGACTAATAATATTGGTGATGTTTTATTTATTTGCCTATATATAGATAATCTGATATTCACAAGAAATAGTCTTGAATGATTGAAGTAAGTATATCGATATAAGGTTTCATTTCATTCGAGATTATATTAAAGATAAAGAAGTACAATTTCTTTGCATTTCAACAAAAGATCGGATAGCTGATATCTTCATAAAATCATTCAAGGTAGAGAAGTTAAAAGGTCAAGATCATGCTTGGAGTTATAAATAATCAAGTTTAAGGAGGAATGTTGGAATTAAACTTGATATCTTTTTTGAAGGGATACTTTGAAAGAAGATTTTTTTAGAAAAACTAAACATATATCTTGAAACTAATTAATTGTATTGAAACTTGCTATCATTATTATGTATATTAAATTAAGAAATTTATGTATTTATTTCTGGTAGACAAAGAATCACTTTATAATAATAAAAGGTCATGGATTCTTTCATAATTGAAAAGATAAGAAAAATCTAAAATATAATTTCTATTTACTTATTCTATTACCTTTTCTATAAAAATATTCTTATTTCCTTCGCCCTTTAATATGGTCCTGTCAAATGTCCAGTTCCATGCATAACAGCCATACCGCTATAAAGGAATATTCAGAATCCAACAAAATCAGCATGCTAAAAAGAACAACCCCTTCATGTAACAATCAACTGCTAGTTGCTCTGAACACCAGTAAATGCAACAGGGAAAATGCCTTCTCCGATGAAGCTTGAATTATTAGAAAAGAGAAAATCATCATTAAAAAAGGGTTATCGAACCTCTATATCCTTACAGAATTCAAATATAAAGCATATATACACAAATCAATCAAATCATCCCACGTACCAGTCCACCAGACAACCAAGGTTGAATATTAGATTCCTAAAGGACCTCCAAAGTCCAATCTAAATCTTCAGCAAATCACTCAAGTAGAAGTCCGAAGAGTTTTCATTAGATTTTGATTCCCAGAAAGTCAGCAAGCATTCAGCATAAGATCATATAATGCCCTTTACAATCATATTAATTAGAGACTTTTAGCAGGATACAAGTCCTCGACCAAGAATGATATATATTAGTTTCAAAAATCAGGTTCATGATACAATTTTGACACGTACAAGAGTTCGAAGCCAACATCTACCGAGGTAAAGGCCACTCGTAACACCAACGCAATAATACATTCGGGACAAATTTCATTTCTAGATGAACCAACTACTGGCCCTCCGTATTTTTGCAGAAAGGGATAGCAACACTAGCATTTCTGCCCGTCCTTCGCGGTGGCGTTTGCGACGACGAGCGGGAATGGTGGCAGCGTTGAGACGGTGAAACACACAAAAACGATGACCAACGTGGGAGAGCTCGAGACGTACAAGGCAATATTGGCGTTCGCGACGGCGAGCGGGAATGGCGGCAGCGTTTGAGACGGTGAAACACACGAGAACGATGACCAGCGTGTAGAATCCCGGGACGTACGAGGTAATGGCGGCAACGACGGTGATCGGTGGAGAGGTGAAGGTGGCGGTGGAGCCGACGGAGCTGCACTTTACGAAGGACAGGGACGTTGATCCCGGGGAAGGCAGCTCGAGGGGAAAAATAGATCGAAGAAGGGAAGGGAACGGCACCATTCCTCTGGAACAAAACCGAATCGTCCCACGTCATCATTTTTTTAAAAAATTTATTTATTTTCAACATGCCATTTATTTAAGTTGAACCGGACATGCACGCATCGATAATATGAAATAAAATTTCCAGTAAGTTAAAATCACCAGGATCAAGAATAACATTAAAATGATTTATAAATTTTAAAGATCAAAAATTACATTTTTATAGTTTAAAATTTATTTTAAAAATTTGATATAATTTAAGGACCGGAAACATAATATATCTGAATTTATTTTTATGTTATATAAAAAAAAGTCTACGTACAACATAATTTTTTTTAAGTTTAATTTTTGTAAGCAAAGCTCATGAATAAAATGAAATTATAATAATATAATAAATATTTTATATATTTTTTAAAAAATACAGATTGTTGATTTAATATTAATTATTTTATAATGTGATATTTTTAATGAGTAATCAAATATATCAATACTATTTTTTATCGTACCAGGAACAAGTATTTTTAGCAAAAATACATTCCAGTAAAGAAAAATTCTTCTTTACTCATTAAAAAGCTACACCGTATATCCCTTCATGTCCGATTTGTGATGATCCAGAGAAATCTCTGGACCATGTATTATTTCTATGCTCAAGGACTAGGCGGGTCTGGACTCTAGCGGGCTTTGGGGCCCTTCTGGATGCTGAAGATGATGTCCTCACTACCTTCGCTTTTTATCTGCGATCTCCCGATGCTACACCGTACAGGACCCTGCTTGCTTATCTGGCTTATCATTTATGGATCTTCCGGAATGCTACTATCTTCAGGTCTAGACTAGCTCTCCTACTTTCTTAATTGAAAGAGCTATGGCTCGGGCTGAGGAGTATCATCGGTCGATGGTAACTTTGCCTGACTTCTGGGGCTCCGGTTCAGCTCCTCGAGCGCCTCACCGGATCTTGGTTTCTTGGGAGCCCCCTCCTCAGGAGTATGTTACTATCAATTTTGATGGCAGTGTTAGAGGACGGATGGCTGGAGCGGTGTTTGTCATCAGATCTTCGACGGCAACCTTTATTGCTATGGGGGGTTCCAAATTAGTGGAACAAACTGTGCTCCAGGCAGAGCTTTATGGTGCTTGGATGGGTATCAAGTATGCCATGAGGATCCTTAAGTTGCATCGTCTCGTCGTTGAAGGTGATTCTTTTACGGTCATCTTCTGAATCCAGAAGGCAATCAGGGATACGCATGCGATCCCTTTCTTTCGAGATATTGGCATGATGCTCCGATCATCTCCTGAATCCAGAAGGCAATCAGGGATACGCCTGCTATCCCTATCCTTCGAGATATTGGCATGATGCTCCGTCATTGCTATGGGCTCATGGTCCGTCATGTCTATCGCGAAGCCAATACTGTGACCGTCTCGCTTTCGTTGTACAGCATTCAAAAAAATTTATGTATTTTTCTTTGCTTGAGTTGCATGTTAAGTTTAGAAATATTTTGTATCAGATAATTTGGATGGTACGTTTTCAAAGGAATTAATATAAGTCTTCCGTTTTATCATATAAAAAAAAAAAAATTTCTTTTCATTTGAAGGGGCGGGCAATCAAGGGAGGGAGGAAGGACCGAGCAATCGAGGGAGGGTGGAAAGGAGGCCTTTGATCCTCAGCATAATGGAGGAGGGCATAGAGGGAGGTGGAGGAGGGCATAGAGGGAGGCGGATCTCAATGTTGGTTTCTTTTGGTGCATCTACCCTATTGATCCATTAGGAGACGTTTGCTTACACTACCCGTGCCCTCGGCTATGGCAGGCTACCCGATGAGGTTGATGCCTCCATGCTTGACTTTGATGACTTCCTTCGCTGCTTCCACCAAGCACTACTAGAGATCCACATCCAGGAGGGCACCTTCATCTACCTCGAGACGAGTCACCGCTTCCCCATCAACAAGGGCATCCCCAACTACTTGCTTTTCTATGAGGATGAGGTTTGATGATTTATTGTGCTGCTTGGATTACGGTTAGGGTTCTAGAATGTTAGTATTGCCATGCAATATTGGGGAAGGGAGATTGGGATGAAGTTCGATTTTGGAGGTTCTATTACTTTTTGATCAATCTCTAGAAGGAAATAAGATTTGGTTCTGACTTCCAATACAAATCACTGTCATCTTTGATTTTTATGTTATATGTTTGATTTTCTATTAACGATGAGTTGATTATCTACTCAAAAATAGAAGATTATCTACTCACGGAAGAAGATTGAACAAACCCTGGTAGAAAGAAATACCTGCTATTCTAATTGGATTGCCAATGCCTTGAGCCTTAATGTTGGGTAATTATGCGTGAACCCTAATCCTCACTCTCAACTCTGACCATAACCTAACAAAAGCTGAAGCACTCAGCAAACATCTAGACACGGGTTTTGCTATGTACTTTTTCTTTTGGACAAAAAAAAGTAAAAATAAAAAATCAAAGGCATGCTTGGTCAAGGAGAATTGGATTTTAGAATGAGAATAGATGGCTCTAGTTCCAGCTATTTGGTTGAAGAAGGTTTCATCCGTACTCTAGATTCAGCAAGGGATAGGAATACTTCAATTCTCTAAAATCCAGAAATATCAGGATATGGCCTCTCCGATTCTCATTCCTTCTGATTCCGATCCCAAAGCTATTTCATGGTAACGTGTATCCAAAGAAATCTATCGGGTTGCCAGCCGGTCATGTACTTTTTCTTTTTTTTTTTTTGAATTATTGCGTTTTGTTATATGTCCATATAAAGGTCCCTGATAGATCCTCAAAGGAGAATAGATGTGTCCAAACCCACCTAAGGCTGCTGTTGGGTTGATCCATGACCCAACCCAACTCGACTCGTTTAGACCCGATCCAACCTGTTTTTATGGACCCATGGATCCGAGTCGGGTTCTAAAATTAGACTCATTCCGTTTTTCGAGTCGAATCTGGATTTACTAAATTTGGACCCGATATGACCCGATTCGAATATACTAATATTATTAAGATCATATCTATTTGGATCTTTAAATTATAATTTAAAATTTATATGAAACTTATTTTTAACATAGAAATAGAGTTATAATTATTTTTATATCTTAATTTATTTTAAAAATAAAATTATTTGTTATCTATTTTATGGTTAATAATAGTTGGCTATGTAATAATTGAAATATTGTTATCTATATTTTATCTAGATCATATTTAGATCTAATTTTTTTAGATTAGAACCATATTATTTATAGACCCGATCCAACCCGAATGACCCGTTGGATTGAAAATTCTAATTATGAGCTCGACCCAACCCGACCTGATTTTCTAGTGGATTTGGTTTGGATCTAATATTATGACCCGATCAAAGAACCGGGTTGGATCGGGGTCACTCATGACCCGATCCAACCCGACCCATTTGCACCCCTAAACCCATCTGTCTCGAGGTGCTAATCCGGGAGAAAAGAGGAATCTTTTGGCAATAGTTTCTTTATAAGAATCTATCGCCGGTGTGCTACCTTTGTGTTAGGGTCGGCCATACTGATGACTCCTGCCATTCCTCAGAGGAAGGTACTGACCGGGTCTCGGATCATTCGGTCCCTGCTTCTAACCCTGGGGACTTTCCAATGGAGGGCCTTGTTTGTCCAGAGTCTATGAGAGAAGGGTCTGTGGGATGACCGAAGCTAGGGCCATGGTTAGTTACCTCTCGGATTCGCCAACCTCGCCCTTCTAGGGCTCCACCCAAGAAAAAGAAAGTTCCTAAGTAGGTCAGGGAGGCTCACCAAACCTCTTTCGACCGATACTCATGTTCTCCACCCTCATCATCTTTGGAGGCCAATGCCTCTTCTCCAAGTAGACCTGTAAAAATGGGCCGGGCCGGGCCAATACCTCTTCTCCAAGTAGACCCGTAAAAATGGGCCGGCCCGGCCCTATATGGGCCGTGGGCTAGGGTCGGGCCAGCCCACTGCTCCAGACTCCCAGTTGCCACGCTTCTTCTCCTTTGCCAGAATAGGAGAGCTCCGGTGAACATCGCATCATAATCCGTGGAAGAAGAAGAACGAGTGTGGCCCGCCGCGGAAGAAGAAGAACGGCCATGGCCCGTCGCGGAAGAAGAGTCCGGCGGCTCTCCGTGACTCACCAGTCACCAGTTCTCCTCTCCTTCTCCGGCGGCTCTCCGTGGACCACGAGAGTTTGAGATCTAAGTAGCCCGCCCAGCGTCTGGTTCGCCGCTTCCATCACCCCCTGTTCCCTTCCTTTTTTTGTTTCCAAGCGATGGGAGCCGAAACGGATATTTTTCTCAGCCGATCCCATCGTCTTCACATCAAGATTCTGTCTGTCGCCACCGTCGGGTGGAACGAGGTAGCCATCTCGCCGTTTCCCGGTGAAGGGCCGGTGGTCGATGTCGGAGACGGAGCTAGGCATGGGAGGGAGGGACGGAGGGAATTCTGCTCTGGAGATGAAGGAAAGGAAGATTCCACTCCGGACGTCGAAGGGGATTCCATGGGGAGTTCATGAACCTACCTTCCTTCCATCTTTATCTTCTTCTTCCATGGGAGATCATGGAAAGAGGCCACCGAATTGAGAATTAGATTCCGACTGAGACCACCATGTTCGTGTGATGTACAAGGGTTTGAGATCGAGGTAAATTTCATCTAACCTTAAGTCCCTAACTGAGTATTCTACTATTCCGTAAGTAATGTTTACCGTTTAATACCTTATAGGCTTATACATGATTACGAGTTAGAGCCTTCCCCTTTTTTTTAAAAAAAAAAAAGTCATGGCCATGGGCTGACCCGGCCCTAACCCAGTTCAGCCCGTGGACTACAAGGGCCGGGCCAAAAAGCCCGGTTACATAAATGGGCCACTTTGTTTCAACCCCACCCAGCCCATTTATAGGGTTAAATGGGCTGGCCTATTGGCTCTGGCCCATTTTGACAGATCTATCTCCAAGTTCTCCTCCGAACTCCGATAGATGGCAGAAGCCCTCAAAGGTCATCCATCGGCGATCGCCTGGATCTAGCAAGAATGAGCAGTCCGGTGAAGGTGGGTCTAAGTCAATGTTTGGGGCACTGGGCCCGGTTGGTGATTCAATGGATTTGGGCCCACTAGAAGGCTCTGGCCCAATGGATTAGCAGATGGTGGATGTCGGAGCCTTATCACTCAAATGGAGTCATAGCCCACCGAAGCTTGTTGGGTCTTCTCCTCAGGCCTCCACTAGTCAATCGATTAATCCATAGTTGCCACCCTCTGCTATCTCTCATATTAGTACCCCTGTTCTATGTTCACCTGGGAGTAAGGGGGGTTGGAGTCTTCTCTTGTCACCTTGTTGACTTCGGCCTTCGTGCATGATTCTCACTCTTCCCCTTCTCCCTTATCTTCCTCGCCACTCCCAATTTCCTGGTTTGAGATGGGGTCATCTGGTGGGTTGGAACGAGTTGAAGGCTTGTTTGCCAACAGGGAGATTGGGATGCTGGTGATCATGGGAGATGAAGTCCCTGTGGATGTTGATGCTCACAGGGCTGAACAGATCTAATTTGTTTGTTTTAATGAAAACCTTGGTTTGGAATATTCGGGGGGTGGGAAAACTTTCCTTCCACTTAACTTTTCAAAGATTAGGTCAATTGTATAATCCCGATTTGTGCATTCTTCTTGAGACTATGCTTGGTGGATCCAGCTTGGATCGTGTTCAGCAACGCCTCCTGACCAATTGGGGCTTTTATGCTATTGAATTGCAGGGCCTTTCAGGAGAGATCATTGTAGTATGGAATCTTGGAGTAGTCAGGGTCTATGTGTTTTACCGTTGTACTCAGCATGTGGCAATTATTGTGTCTGAGTCCAACGGGCTTACATGGCTCCTTTCAGGGATTTATGCCAGTACTAATTATAGGGACCGAAAGATCTTGTGGGATGAGGTCTCTATCTTGGTGGGTTAGGGTATTTCAACTGTGGTGGCAGGGGACTTTAATTACATTAATCAGCCTGAGAACAAAAGAGGTGGGAGATCCTACGTTGATGATATTGGTTCTAGAGAGTTTGAGAATTTCATACACTATAATGGCCTGGTGGACCTGGGGTTTGGGGTCCCTCGCTTCACTTGGTGTAATAATCATTCTGGAAGAGCCAGGGTTTGAGAGAGAATAGATAATTCTTTTGCTATCCTAAACTGGTTGCATGGGCACCCTGCTCATCTTGTGAGGCATCTTCCCTGGATTGGTTCGTATCACTACCCAATTCTCTTGTCTACAGATTCTACTGTCTCTTGTCATCCTCCTTTCAGGTTTGAGAAATTTTGGTTGGCATACTCCAATTCTTGGAAGTTGGTGAGGGATGTTTGGAGGATGCCAGTCCATGGTGATGCTAGATACAGGGTCTGTCATAGATTGGATTTGCTTAAGATACAGTTATGCTGGTGGAATAAGGCTAAGGTGAGAAACATTTTCTCTAGACTGGCGGAGGTCGAGGCTTCCACCCATCATCTCCAAGAGCAAGAGGATAGGGAAGGGGGTCTATCGGTTGATGACTTGGCTGCCTTACAGAGTCACTTGTCCACTCATCAGTCTCTTCTTGGTCAGCAGGAGGGCTTTCTAGCGGCAGAAGTCTAGAGTGCAGTGGATCAAGGAAGGGGACAGAAATACCAATTTTTTCTACCAATCCATTGTTGTTCGTAGGAACAGAAACCGCATCAGAGCTTTGCGATCTTCTGTGGGATCTTGGATAGAGGATGATAATGCTATCAGGGGTGTCATTACCCAATTCTTTAGCTCCAGGTAGTCTATCTTCTTCGGGTCCTACCTTTCTTGTTTTTCCTCCTCCTTAGGCTATGGTGACATATCGAGAGACTCGAGTCCTCATCAGACCGGTTTTTGAAAAAGAAATTAGGCATGCTCTCTGATCCCTGGGAGATGACAAAGCCCTTGGACCGGATGGCTTTCCTCCTTTATTCTTCAGGCACTTATGGTGTATTGTTTGTGGTGAGGTTGTGGATGTTGTGCAGGAATTCTTTGTTCAAGACAGGATGCCAGACTTTTGGAAGCATATATTTATCACTCTTATTCCTAAGCATTAGGATGCTTCAGAACCCGGTCATTATAGATCTATCAGTCTGTGCAACACTCTTTACAAAATCTATGCCAAGCTTATTGTTCATAGGATGAAGCCTATCCTCTCTCGTCTTATCTGTCCTGAGCAGGGGGCCTTTATGGGTGGTCGGTCTATTTCTGATAATATCCTCATTGCTCAAGAGTTTATGTTTGATCTCTGTAGGGCTCCTACTCGCCACTGTCTTATGGTTATCAAACTTGTCATAGAGCGAGCCTATGACCGTATGCAATGGTCCTTCTTGGAGAAGGCTCTTTCTGATTTTGGGTTCCATCCTCTTTGGATTTTCTGGATTTGGCTTGCATTGTCCATCCATTCTTTGCTATCCTCATCAATGACTCTCCATCAGAATTTTTCTCTTCTAATATTGGCCTATGACAAGGTTGTCCTCTCATCCAGTACCTGTTCATTATTTCTGCTGACGCTCTTTCGCGAGCTCTTCAAGCTGTGACACAAGGTCCAGATCTTCATCCTTATATTCCTGTCCCTAGAGCCCACCCGATCTCGTACCTTCTGTTTGTAGATGATTGTTTACTCTTGGGGTGTGCTACCACTCATTGTGCTCATGGTTTCAGATGGATTATGGAGGACTATTGTCTCTTTTCAGGTCAGAGTATAAATCTTCTTAAATATGAGATCTATTTCAGCTCGAAGATCCTAACTAATATTCGTCGAATTATTTCAAAGACTCTTTGTGTGCCTGAGCATTGTGGAGCATTACACTACCTGGGTGTGCCGATAACTGAGGGGAGACTCCTAAAGGCCAACTGTGGGAGGCTGGTTAAGGTTGTCCATGATAGAGTGGATGGATGGCAGGGGAGAGTCTTCTCTTTGATGGGCAGGATTACTTTGATCAAGTCTGTCCTCACTTCCTTACCAGTCTATATGCTATCTAATTCTATTATTTCCAAGACCGTCATCCTAAAGGTGGAGCAATTTATTCATGCCTTCTTGTGGGGTGATTTTTCGGCTGGCTGTCATATTCATCTTCTGGGTTGGCATGAGGTATGCCAGCCTAGGAGTGCTAGGGGTCTCGGTATTTAGTCTCTAGTGGCAAGACGGGAGGCGCTCTTGACCGATCATGCTGCTAGATATCTCTTCTGTCCTAACAGCATATGGGCGAAGATGATGTATGCTAAGTATGGCCCTCTTACCCTTAGGGGGAATACTTGGAATGGGAGGAGATGCTCTGCTTTCTGAAGAGAGATATCAGGTAGAGCTGCTATTGTTCTTCCTCGGACCCGTTGGATTGTGGGAGATGGTAGGTACATTGACTTTATGTGACCCTTGGATCTCGGATCTTTCCTTAGCTCATTGGCCGACCTTCATCTCTATAGAAGCTCCGTAGTCTATCTCTATTTCTCAGTTACTTACTTTGGATGGTTCTCACTGGAATAAGAAAATTGTTATTCAGACTTTTAGAGCTATTCTAGATGAGTGGGTTCTAGCCATTGCTTTGTCGGTTTATGCCACTGCTGATGTTAGAGTGTGGAGATCTTCCTCCCTCCCCAGGGTTGTTATGGCAGATCTATATCCCTTGGGCTACCTGGAGCCCCATAGGAGCCTTAACATTGATGGATTTGGAGATTAGGGGTTCATCTGAGAGTCAGTTTGTTCTTGTAGAGAGCCGCATGGAGATGCCTTCCCACTAGAGCCTTCCTGATTCCGAGGGGTATTCATGTTCCCTCTGTGTGCCCAATGTGTGGTGACGATAATGAGACCTTAGAGCATGTGCTCTTTCTCTGTCCTCGGGCTGCACTTTTCTAGAGGCTGCTCTATTCTCTTCTGCTGATCATGTTCTTATCCTGCTGGACTGGCTTCAATCGACTCCAGATCATCCCTCTCGCATTCTCCCAGCTTATGTAGCCTATCACACCTAGCTTACCAGAAACGAACTGATCTTTAATTCCAAAACTAGTTCAGCTAGTGTTACTATGGAGAGAGCCCATGTTCAGGCTTTCGAGTACTTCACGATGACTGTGACAACCTTCAAGACCTGGGGCTTCAGCTCGATTCCTCGAGTGCCTCGTCAGGCTTTCATCTCTTGGGAGCCCCCTCCTCAAAGATTTGCCACCGTCAGCTTCGATGGGAGTGTCAGGGGTACTTGAGGCGAAACAGGGTTTGTTATTCGTGGCCCTGGTCTACACCTTCTGGTGATAGGGGGTGCTTTCTATTTGAGCCTTTTGTCCTGACTACGGAGCTCCAAGGTGCTTGGACGGGTGTGTGTTATGCCAGGAGGTGTCTTCATCTTGATTATCTGATTATTAAGGTGACTCAGCTTCTGTTATCTCTTGAATTCAGAGGCTCAGAGATCGGTACCAGCTCATCCTCTTTTTTGGGATATTGCTATTTTGTTGCAGGGTTGCTCCATCTATTTTGTATGGCATGTCTATTGGGAGGCTAACTCGATGGCTGACTGAGTTGCTTCCTATGTGGCAAACCATTCTAGAGAGGTTTTGTGGACTGATCTAGGGGATGCCCCATGTTTCTTGTGGGACATAATTATTTCCGACTTTCTTGGACGTGTTCATTCTAGATCTATAAGGTAAATACTCTGGTTGACTAAAAAAAAAAGAAAAAGAGAATGGGGGAGACCTGATAGACCAAGGAGGTCGAGCTAAAAACTCAATCAGATAACCCTGATAAACCAAAGGAATCTTACCTGTTAGTTGAATAATAGGAGCCACGTGTTGTTGGCCAAGAATTTGTGGAAAAGGGTGCAGATGGCATCGTCGGAGACAAGCTTCTGCTTCGTGCTTCATCCTCTCTTCCAAGGATCGGAAGAGAGATATATATAGAGAGAGAGGCTGGAAGGCATCACAGGGAAGGACAATCAACCAAGCTCAAACCCAAGTAGCAAACAGCTTCATCCCTTGGTAAAGAGTTTTGATCAAATTATCTGAACCATCCAATCTGTTCTAAGCTAAACCAAATATGACAGTTTGACAATTTAAGTTATCCAATTCGATTTAATAAAATAAAAAATTAAAATATCGATTCCAATATTAATTTACTGATTAATGTAACATGTTAAAATTAATTCAAACTGATTAATCAATATAATTTTATATATTTATATATAAGAACATATCTATGTTTTATATTTCCATCCCTTAAAATATGGTATATATCTATTTTTTTTTCTCATTCATGATTTTTTTTCTTTCAATAACTTTTTGAGTTTTTAATTATTTCTTCCTCTTTTCATTTTTTTTAAAATCAAACTTACTAACCCATTTAAACCGAAAAGTCATCCAAACCGCTTAAATACCTGAAAAAGCTATATAAACAAACCAAATAGATACAAAATCAAAACAAAAAATTAATTATATTTAATTAAATATTTAATTTTAAAAAAATTTTAAGTTGAAATTTTAATTTGATTTTAAAAAATTACTTAAAATTGAACCGATCAAATCGTTTTAGCCTTGCTAGCTAATAAAAATTATAAATACTTTCCACGGGCACTACATGCCCAAACCACGAGCACCTCACGTTCAAACTAGCTATAATCGATTTATCATTAAAAGATCGTGATCATTGATTTCGAAACAGACAGGCGGTAACTACAATTGACCTAGTTCGCGTGGTTTGCCGCTACAGAGAATTGACAAATTTCTGCACCAGCGCACCTGAAGTAACTTATTAAAAAGCTTCGTACCTGCGTGGTAGGTTTTTTTAGAATGTGCTATTTACTTCGCACCAACCCCCCTAGATTTGAGGAATGACACCGTAACTTTTTAAAAAGCTTCGCACCCGCGTGGTAGGTCTTTTAAAACGTGCTATTTGCTTCGCACTAACCCACCTAGATTCAAGGAATGACACTGATGTTAACTTGATTAAATCTAGAAAAAAATCCAAAAACTCCTGGAACCTAATCGAGGAATGTTAAAGTGGCTAAAAAATCCAGGATATTTTTGAAATAAAAATTGATCCAGCTAGCACAGAATGATGTTGAAATGACGTATACTCATTCATTACAGGACTAAATCTAACATTCCTGATAAGGCCCTCGTGATAATTCCCTCCCCCCCCCCCCCCCAACAACACACAAAAAAAAAACAAAAAAAACAAAAAACATTTTTTCCCTACCAAGAAAAAACTTATTAAAACGCTAAATATCATTCCTAATTTAGTTACCAGCTACTTCTTATCAACAAAAAAATAAAAAAACAATGTGTGATAGACTTGATGGACGCTTATTGAATTCAAAGCTGCAACAACATTATAGAATATCACATGGATTTGATGATCGTTTACCGAAACTATCATTGATCATAATGTGTTTTCCTGTTGTAGTAGTTACAATGAAGTTCACGAGTATAACAACATTTCCTGAATTCCACTAAAATTTTCTTTGCTAATCAAAATTGAGCTCTGCAATAAATAAACATTTTCTCGTTATCGATACATCACTCCTCGTTGTGCTTGCTAAATTCCCGAACAGAAGCGGGTTCCCAAAGCGAGTGCAGGACTCCTTCAAGAATTTTCTGCTTTCTGGTCAGAAGATAATTTGTCAAGCATTCCCTCAGATGGCTGGCTAATCAGAAAATCTCATTGCTTATCAAAAAAAAAAAATCAGAAAATCTCATTAATTGACAAACTATACTTGGTTGGATACCAAACCTGATATCATGGTTAGGGCTGGAAATCAAACTAACATTGCCTCTTATATGCTGCGGGATTGAGGACTCCATGATTCAAAAATCAATGTTCTGCTCTGGCTAGTATATAGCCGGTCTTAGGTACTAAGGATATCTGGCAGAATCTTGGAAATAGGCTGAGAAAAATAAAAATCAAGGTCTCGCTTCTCTGTTCCCCAGCTAGCACTAATGGGGCCACTCTGGGATCATACTCAGTAATCAAAATTGCTCACACTGTCTATTATACAAACTTACAAGACTCTGATGAACTAGCAAATTTCCCTAAATTCTCTCAGCATTTTTTGTCATGCTCATCGTCTGATGCAGATGGCACACCAAACACCCAGTCAAGCACGTTCAAGTATTTGGAGCGGAACACCTCTCTTTCACGTGCATAGCAATGCATGATGATGGCCGTTGCGACACTAAATACGACTACATCGGCTCGCTTTAGCTTTGATGCTGGAGGGCACAGTCCTGCATCTGCCATGCATGTGAAGAAGCTCTCAATGGCTCGGGTTAAGCAATATAAAGATATTTCAATCCTCCTGCTCTTCTTCTCAATTAGCAATGCCAGGCCACTGGGAAACTGTCAGAACAGTTGCTTCGTAACTCATACAGAATCTGGGTTGATGCTTGATATAAACAATATACAACTTGAAGCAGCTTCTTACCGTCCCCATTGCAACCATTGGAATATTGCATCTTTTAAGAATTCTAAAAAGTAGGCAAGTCCAAGCCCTGCAAACAAAATAAGAAAGTATGGTTTCCCTAGATAGCTAGAATCAACTGATAGAACTATAGCATATCATGATAGCTAACTGGACTTCAAGTTATGAGTCATTAATGTGCCTCTAAACAACAACAAAGATTTTCTCTTGCTAATAGTACACCACCAGCCTTTGTTATAAAATTACGTCCATGTAATAGGCAAATTACTTGGAATGGTACATCAGAAAGGAGAATTGATGAATAGTTTTCTAACAAATGTATTTTTCTTTCATGCTTTTTTGTATAAATGGTATATTTCCTTGCATAAGGTTCACAAAATCACTAGTAGTTGCAGGTCATGCCTTAGTCTACCATGCAATGGGAGTTTATATTTTAACTGAAAATATAAACCTCATTTCACTTTTTAAATCATAAATCTTTAGTTTAGTCATGAATCTGGCAACATCAGAATATAACTCAGAACACGAGTGTAATAAACATTATAGACACCTGGGCATGTCTCCTAGTTCTGTTCAAAAAAAAAAAAAACTCATTACCCTGTTATGGTTCAGACAATCCAGGATCCTGGATTGCCATCATAATTCTCAAATAAACAAAGTTTGTGTGAAAGATAAGAAAACAATGCCAAATGGAACACTGAGACCAGCATTTGCAACTCCCTTGATCAATGAAGGGACGCATGATTGATATACATAGTTCTACTCAAGCCTTAGATGGAAGAAAGGGATGTATAAAGACATAATGGGGCATATTTAAAATATTCTTTCATCATAGTATTTTCTATTTTTTTTAAAAAAACTCCATGGTGGTGGAATGAAAAGTGGAAGTCTTAAACACAAGAAATTCTGCTCCTTGAAGAGGGACTGATTCAATCAGAATTGATGAACACTTCCAGAGTTACAAGTTGCAGGATTGGACTAATTTTTCCTATCAGGGATCTACTATTACACAAGAAAATTGCACTTACAAGTTCATTTCCAAAGTCACTACACTCCGTTTTAGTTCAACTAATTCTTAGATTCTAAAGAATATAAGACAGTTGCCTATGGATCCGGGTAACATCAACTATAGTATTCAGTAGATGAAAAGTTAGTCTAACATGGTGTTATTTTTAAAGACGAAGTTTACAGGTTTTCACAGTGATAATGTCTCATTCCTTCTAAAAGCAGGTGTAAGCTACATGTGACTATTTTCATAACTGGAGTCAAATGTAGAGTGAAAAGAATTTGTCACCTAAACATGAATCAGTCAAATCACGCAACAGATGTCACATCTGATAATGTTGTGGATGGATGTTCATTGAATAGCTTTATGAAACTATTTCTCAATCTATACAACATTTAAACAATAAACTAGAGGCAGTTTTCTGCATGTCTTGCATAATCATCATTTCAATCATATAATTCTCGGCTAATTGGTTCTCATCATAAAACAGCTGCAAAAGGAATAACTATTACTGCAGTAGCAAATGCAAGTAATGAAGATGAATAACTGGCAGGAAATTTAGTAGAAGCAAAGACCAACCAGGCTGATGAACAGTATATGGAGAGAAACAAACTAGATCTTGCAATACCCAGAAAACTCTTTCCCAAAATTGCGTATGGCCTGTAAAGTATAGGTCAAAGATATGAGATTAAAACAATTATTGAACAAAAGGGGAAAAGTTCATGAGAACAAAAAAAGGTACCAATAAGTTTTCCATTGGAAGGCAAAAGGAAGGGAAAAAATATATATACATTAGATAATGACAAAAGCTACAGTGATGAAAAAGCCATAAATAACAGGTATCCCCTTTTTGGAGCATAGAGAGGAACTTTATCTAGCAAGATATAGCAATGACAAAGCCTCAAGTATCCAAGATCAGCTAGTTGTGTCAGGAGTTTTATCACTTAAAAGACATAAAAAGAATGAGCTGAAGATGGAAATGCCAAGAACAAGAAAGTCAAGAGTCACACATAACTTAGATATAACATGGTTTTATTGACAAATATTGATGAAATCAAGGGTTATATGCATATCAGACCTGATTTCATCAATATTCATCAATAGGTTTCATGTTCTGGCTGTGTTCATCTTGTGCTGGCGGAGGAGAGAATATGCCAGGCTACCACTAGCACCTAGCACAAGCTGGAATGGCACCTATTAAATCCATTTGTTAAATAAATTAAACGAAATAGAGGTTCTTTTTAAGTTTTATTATTATTGTTTATTATTATCATTATTATTACTGCTGATTATTATTATTATTGTTATTGTTGTTGTTGTTGTTGTTGTTGTTGTTGTTATTATTATTGTTGTTGTTATTGTTATTATGATTATTATTGTTGTTATTGTTATTGTTATTGTCATTCTTATTATTATTCTAATTGTTATTGTTGTTATTGCTTTTATTATTACTATTATTGTCTTCTTCTTCGACATGAAACTGCAAATGTGCTGGCACTGGCACGGACACTTGAATCCTTGATATGCAATAAGGCCAACTAGTTGCCTTGGAGGAACTGAACTCAAATTTCAAATAATATGAGCAAGGTTAGAATTCTGATGAGAGGTGAAAAGAAAGTCACATAAGTATGCCCACAGAATTAGTCTAAATCATCTATATACAAGTTGATTGCTTGAAAGTGAAAATTGTACGAACCATACATGTTTCAGATCTTCAATATTAAAGTATATAGTGTATAAAACGTAAAGCTAGCTACTTGTTTTACACCAGGAAATATAATCCTACAAGTAACTACTGTTTCCTTTTTTCTTTTTTTGTGCTAAAAAGGCAAGAACCTAAGTGGTTTCATTCAGCATTGTTTACAAAAAATGGCACTTGAGTCAGTAGAAAACAGTTGCATGAGTTCACATGGAAAATTGGAAACACATTGCCTGCTGGAGCACAGCTGAAAACCCTCTTTGGCAAGCCAATCAATAGGATGATTGGCTTCCTGGTACACATGAGAAAGATGTACAACAATAACATGATGGAGCAGAAGAATAATGTCTTGTGAAGATTAAGTTTAGATGCTGAATCCAGTAGATGGCAGTCAATTAGCCTCCCTCAACCCAAAAAAGGGTACATTGCAAATCCATGACAGCAACTAACATGATGGACTGTAACCATGTCCATGCATCATACTTCTTGCATTTTTCTGTGCTTAACTTATATGTAGTCCTATTAAGGAAATTCAAGTTATTGTGGGTGAGTCCATCAAGTTTATCTCTACTATTTAAAAAGGAAAGCCATTTATTGCCAAACACTCTGTAGCAAGGAATACTGAACCAGTACCGGGCCTCGTACTGGTCACTTACCAGCATGGTATGGTACGGTACAGTACTGTACCATACCGGGCCCCGTACCAGGTCCATGAAATTAAGAAAAATCCCCTTCGTTCTCCATGGCTATATTGTTTGACCTGAATCCGACCCAAACTGGACTGAACCGGGCAAAATGCATCGGTATAGTACCATACCATACCGATCTGATATGGAATTTTTTTGAACGGTCCGGGATTTTGGACCATTTTTCATGACCGGACCGTACCAGTTCTTGGCCGGTATAGTTCGATATGTTCTGAAACGAGCAATTCAAGACGGTTCCAAGAACCTTGCTCTGTAGGCATGGTCACACTTTTACAATCAAGAGAGAACAAAGTGGATCCCTTAAAACAAGAATATTTGTCACTGGACTCCCTTAATAGGCATTGTTCCCAAATCTCAGATTGTCCACCTCGTTCCCTCTTAGGATTCCGTACATCCCTTTGCATTGTTCATTTGTCTGAAAATACTCATATTCAAATATATATATATATATATACACATCCCTTTTGGTTCTTTTATCTTTTTAAAGTCGAGAAATCGGAAACACGCATCACTGCAAATTAGGAGAGCTATCAAGTTATATAATTACAATAGAATCATCTAGTAGGGACCGCAGTCATGGCCAGTTCCTTAAATGGCCTCGATAGTTTAACTATTTAATGACCAGCAAATGTACTATTTGGAATTAAAGGAATTCTACATGTCCAAAATAAGAATGATTTTTATGTTGATAATCACATATATTTAGTATTATCTATGAGCAATAGTGTAAATGAAAAGAAAACAAAACTTTTGTATGACTATGATCCTCATTCCTCAATGATTGTGGATCAATGTTGGACAAGGGAAGAGGCTGAAATAGAACCATGTTGTTGCTTAATGGTGGGAGACTGGGGGAGAACAATGGTGCACAGATCTTCCCCTCAATTGATTAACATACATTCCAAGTCCCAACCAATGGTATTGCAAACTCTATGGAATCAATGCCATCTCTCTACACCAAGAACAGATACATGTGCATGTATCTGTATGTTACATACATATTGTACCTATTTATAGGGTGTGGTTATAATACAAAGTGACTTTACACCCACTGTCAAATTCAATGATGGGACGTGCAACCTGAAAATGTAAACTGTTCAATGAGATTTATCAGATCTAAAATGTTTTTGAATAATAGAATGTCTTAAGGACTCCTTGCCAATGCATCAACCTTCCAAATTAACAATGCTAAAGAGATGATATAGCGTGTCAAATTTTAGATAACATGATGCATAAGGAAATGGTCTTACATACGATTTTTTTATTCATACACATTTTAGACCTTGTAGCTCAACTCTAATGGTTTAGATTTTCATTTTTGTATCTCCTATTGGCAACGGGTGTAAAGTATAAACTCCTTTCTTATACTGTATGTGTATTTTAGGGTGTACAATTTTATGTACGCATCTATGAATGTATATTTGTATGTTGAATAAACAAGAATGCCATCCATGGGTTATTGGCTTGAATGGAATTAAAACTTTGAGAGGCTCCTTGCCAACATATGATAGAGATGGATTAGCAACTACTCTTAAGTCAATTATCAGTTATCTATGTTGAAATGCATAGATTGCATTGGAGAAGAGCAGAGGACAAGACATTGAAGCTTATTAAAAAAAAAAGGAATATTTGCCGTATGATCTCAATATCCAATCTGTGTTGCATTTGTTATTGTTATATTTAACCTAGACCCCTGATTTCCTGACTCTTCATGACCACTAAAGTCACGCCACTCTCCAATTTGTCAACGAATGACCATGGCATATGAGGATAATTTGGGTAGTTTAACTTGTAAAACTATACTCAAAGAGAGCATAACTATCAAAAATAAAATAATGTGGAATTAACGATCAATAGCATTTAAGTGTTTACTCTAAGAAATTATATCTAAAATATAAAATCTTAATTCGTTATAGTGAAAGTAAATATAATGTAAAAGAATAGCTATATACCTTTTCAAGAGGCCTTGACGATGAACTATAATTGCAGGAACCAAGTATACTGGAAGATAAACAGGCAATGCCCTTTTATGTGCTTGTAAAAGGAAAGAAATGAAATGCCCAACACAAGATTGATTACCATGAATAATCTGCAACAGAAAATCATGTGTTCATTGATCAATGATATTAATATTAGTACGATAACAGCAGAGATGGACAAATCTTTTTTTTTAAGTCATCGCCAAAAGAAGGAAAAAAAACAAAACATGAGCTAAATATTTAAGCACCGTACTCCAAACAATCAGGTTGAGCTACATGCTAGAAATAAAGATGTTAGATTATGGAATGTGCCGTAAATAACACCAAGGAAGCTATGAAAAATGGACACCATTGGAATGGTCAGCAAATGTAGAACGTGCTGATATATTTATCTATTTCTATATTTTTTTTAATCCATATTCAGCTAAATTCAGATATAAATAATAGAAGTGAATTGGATTCAGACATGAACAGACATGAGAGTGACGATCCAAGAAATTATACAAGAGAACCATTAACCAAAAGAAGTCCATGAGATGACCTTTTGGAAAAAGACAAACAAGGAACAGAGTACCCACATTGACATCTCTCTCTCTCTCTCTCTCTCTCTCTCTCTCTCTCTCTCTCTCTCTCTCTCTCTCTCTCTCTTCTATCTCTCTTCACTTCAATTGCTTCAAGGCACCATCCACCATCACAAGCTCTGAAGATGCAGAAAGAGCAATCATCTCCTTCTTCCCCCACGCCCCCCCACTCTCCTCCCCCAAATGCACACAGAGATCTAACAAGAACTCCTTTTTGTCTTACAAAAGATAAACCACCATTATACAACTAAGACATACAGAAATAAATAACATTAAAACTCCACATGTAAAATATTTCCTAGAGTTTGCCCTTTTAAAAGAAAATGAAATTACAAGGGTGGAATACATACTGAACATGGTACTTTCATATGAGGGTCTAGTTTTATGTCAACACCCAAGGTCTTATAATACTTCTCAATCGCCTCTAAGTTGGTGAAAGGAATGTTACATGCAATATCCTTCACTCCCTGCAGAATAACAGCATTCTTTCCACCATGCTTATTAAGAAATGACTTGTATGATGATGGCAAACTGTCTTGCTTCAAAATGTAAGCAGACCTGCAAAAAGTATTAGAGTTAACCAATATTATATGCCTTATCCTATTCTTAAGTCCTAGAAAAACAGGTAAAAATACCATGAACTAATGCCAGTAAAGACCAGAAGTTAAACAAACTTTCTCTTCAAGATAGGAAAATTCATTACTGCATATTCCAACTACAGATCAACATACAGAAATCACAAAATTATAAATCTTATTATTTCATTTTGCACAATTTTATTGTAATGTGGAACTCTAACAAGTTGACAATTATCACTTTACTTGCTTATTGTCACACGACAATATTCTTCGAAGATGACAATAGATGAATAATAAAAGATTGTAGTAATCTGTCGCAAAAGATGGCAAAATTGTTCACCACTTAAAAACAAAATAAGTAAAACAGGTATCCCTAGAATTACAATTTTATAGCCAAAGCCATGAACAAAAAGAAGAGGGCTGAACTGATTCTCTGATAACCAATCCACTCCCTTGGATAATGGACAATGCATGCATGTAGAGGTAACTATCAGGCAATTATTTTTCACTGAGTAGACCAAGAAAAGAGGAACCATACATTTAACTAATTTAAGGATCCTAGGGGCCATAAATTTTAGAAAATTGACTTCTGAATTGATGCTTGATTGGTTCACAGGAAAAACCATATTCATATTTGCCATAACTGTTGATCTAGCCTGCAAAATCAAGGGGGTGCTAGCTAGTGCAACCTTGGCAAGGCAACAATGAACAGGTGAAGCCAATTTAGTGCATATAGATTCATTTCAGCGCTACATTTGTCTCCTAAAGCATGTTGATTCAATGTTATCCTGATTTTGGAGCAACATGCACAGTTCTCATCACAATCAAAATATTGGTTTGTATTGGTATGTGCACTCACTGATATGAAATGTATGAAACATTGGCCCTACTTATCTATGTTCCAACAAACTGAAATATCCTGAGATATTCGCTAATGCATTAGCCACACATAGGCCAGGATTTTTTTTTATCTTTTTCTCAATATTTTAAATGCAATTGTATTTAGTAAATACTATAATCAATGCTTAAAAGGTTCTTGAGATCTAGATTTAACCATATCAATCAATATTTCAATATCTCAGCCATGATATGTTAGCCAAGATCTCAATATATCTCAATTCTTTAAAAATCCTTCCAGCCTTCCATCTTGGCCGAGATAAGCCAACAGCATTGTTCTTTGGTACTGGTCACCCAGTGAACTAGCAGAAACATCAGCCCTTGAAAAACTTGGGAGCATGGAGTTGAAGTATGAAAAAAGGAAAAAAGAGAAAGAGACAAATTCCTTAAGAATGTGCCTACTGCCTACACTTCCTTTACTGATAGAATCAAGAAAAAGTGAGTCTATAAATAGAAATGCACATGCAGAAGCATAACAATTAAATTTCAAAAGGGTCTATGGAATAAATGATTTTAGACTTTCTTGTTTCCTAAAAAGAAAGGTTCTATTGCTTTTCTACAAAATTTCAGTTTTCCATAATTTTTTTTAATGTTTTCCTGTTTTTATATTTAAGTTAACATTGTTGCACCATAGTCCCTTTGAGTGCAAGTATGGTTGATGAAATAACTACAAGCATATTAGGTGATGCTTGCATAGCATACTAAACCAATCATGACTGATACATGCACCCTTATGTATCAGCACACTTGTAAGATATCCACTTGATTGCCCACTGTGAATACTCCATACTAAACATGAAATTTTACTTATAAACAATGTTTTCTTTTTATAAACACCGGGAAAAAGTCTAGTGAAATCAATTTCTTTCCTCACTCAAGACTCATTTCTGCTGGTCACTACAAGTCTTTACTTGCTTATCCAAAACAACCTACCCAATAAATGGCATTAGAATTTCATTGAATATAAAAAGTGGCGAGTAAAATAAGTTGGCAAGTGACACATAAGCATTAGTTTGGAGGAGCCTACTGGAACTTTAATTTTGTTTAAACCTATGTTTGTTTCTGAACTGACACTCTACCCTTGGAAAACAATGTTGAGGACAAGGAAGATTCTTATAGATTTTTCAACAAATTTTGCTAAATGGATCTAAGTAAGATTGACAATTTGAACCTTTCTTGGTTTTATTGTAATGTAATTATCCTATATCCAACTTCTGAGTTTCAACCTATCCACGTTACAACATACAATCATGAAATAGAAGAAGATGTCAGGTCCAGTTCAGCACCGACTTCAATCACCTTGACCAGAATTCAAGTTCTAACAATCATAAGCAACTCTTGAAGGGGGGAACAGAGACACCTGAAAGTTCGATCTACAAATAAACTCATATCAAGACTTGTCATTTCAAAGACCAAACCATCCGTAAAACAAATGCCACTGGAGATTTAACTGGAAGAACCAGGGAATCGAGCCTATGAACTTCCATAAAGCAAGGCTAAAACAAACCAGTAATTTGAGATCAACAACACTGGCAGCAATCCCATTCTATGCATTTAAAATAATGTTTACTTAAACAAACAGGGCAGTGTTTTACAAGAATAAAAGCATCCTGAAAAAGTGTTATGAAGATAAAATCAGCATCAGAACTAAGAAAAGTCAGAGATTCACCGAGAGTACAATATGCAATAAATAATTCATAGTTTCAAGTGCAAAGGTGTTGATCTCGAGGCTGCATTTACAGAAGGATCCTTTAAGTAGGTGCACAATCACAATGTATCATCAATCTATCAAATCAGTTGGTCATGGTGACATAAAGTGTTTGAAGAAGAAGATTCCGCTTTTGACAAAGTTTGTCGCTTGGATACATTCAGCACATTATCATAATACCTTTACTGCCTCTGCTCATTACCTTCATTTAACATGAATAGCAGTTGATTTTTTAAATTATTCTTTTACAGTGTACCTAAATTCATATATATATCTCATTCTTCTTTCAATTTGCAATAAGACTAGTTTTCATTGTATTAGATATCTTTCACTATGTAACAAAGATCTCTGCAACTCAAACCCAGGCATCATGCAACATGTATAGTAATATTATATTTTGCAAAAAATTGAACTAAATATAAAATATTTTATAGTGAGGTAAGATGTCGAATAAAAATGAGATGTCAAGGAAGCATACAATATTTGTGAAGAGGAGAGACACATAAGGAATACATCACCATGCGACCATGTCAAAGGTTTACAAACATTTCCAAATCTTTTGCTCTTTACCCCACAGCGAGATGCTAGCACAGATGCACGCATAAGAATGTATATAGCCAAGCTAGTGTGCTGTGTATTTGGTCCAGTCAAGAGCATTGATGGACCAGCAAATAATCCTGCTACCAGTGCCCTCCAGCCTGCAGTCCTGAAGCAAAATAGGACATAACATAATGATGTTATTTTGGAATTGAATTGTCACAAAGTAAATATTACTTGCACAAAATGGAACTTGTTAAAAAAACAGTGTCACCTGGACACTTGGCACAGGCACCAAGTGTCCTGAAGTGTCAGACATGACAGCCTCTAAAAATCTAGAACAAGCATCTTTTGATGCTTATTCAAAAAAGGAAACTAGAATAATAGATGCTATTCAACAAATAAAATTAATAAAATAGCCATGAGTTTACAAGTCATTTAAGTTATTTGCTAGGTTCATTTAAGATGTTTTGACATACATAGATTAACGCTAACTATGATATTATATTTAAAACATAATGATAATGTGCTTCAAATGTTCATACAATCTTGATAAGTTTATATTAAACATATAAGGGCGCTTCACTGAAAATGTCCAACGCTTAAATGTTAAAACTACGAGTCCCCTGCATGACACACTTTTTTAAGTACAAAATATCGGACACTTTTGCTGACATCAACAGGACACTTCAAAGTGGAGTGTCAGCCATGTCATGTCATATCCTGCTGTGTTGAAGTATCCAAAAGTGTTGAACTTCCAGAGAACTTAAAAACCCAGGTAACATAGTTAAAAAATATATAATGTTCTTGATTGTGAATTTGAATGACATATTTCCATGGATTGAGGAAAAGAGGAAGTCTTTTGGTCTAGAATTCGAATATTCAACTACAACCCTCCTAGAACATGGGGAACATTAGTAGGTTTCAAATAATGATATTTGTGGGTGCCATACACAAATAGTTCTTCAGATTAAAGCAAGCCAAAATTATAGGTCATATTTCAGACCATCTATTTGGTATATATATTTTTTATTTATAATAAAAAGCATAGCAGCAAAACATATATTCTTGAGAAAAACACTTCATATCATCCAAAACATGGACAAATGAATCAGTCTAAAATCAAAGGGAAAGGAGAATTTATGAAAAAAATGAAGGATATAGAGAAAAATTACAAAGAAGTTACTATGTACTGCCAACCTACCATTCACATAGTCCAGGTCATTTCAAAAGATCTTCCAGTTTTTTTTTTTTTGTATAATTTATTACCATTAGTAGGAACAAGGAGTTTGTAACTGTCAAGCATTATCCTAAAAATTTGAAGCACTTTGCTAATCATTCTTATCGAGTCATCCTTAATACTTCTCACAACTTACAACCATGTATTCACAGCCATTGCCATATATTTTCTAAGTTCTGCCCTTTCAAAACATATCGAAGCCCTGTCCTACCACCAATCATTGTTGCACATGCCCATACTATTTCAGTGTCTACTGCTCCATTTCTTAATTGGTGCAACCACTATGTGTGCATTAGCGTACCCATTCCCGGTTTTGACACAATGGCTGCTCAATGAGGATAGCAAGGGAGAAAAGAAGGTTACATATAATCCCTAAATTGTCACAGATCAACGAAATAATGCTGACCTCTAACATGGTCGTACTTTGATTCACTTTAATATTAGCAAACATGCTGTAAGGAAAATTCAGGCAATCCAAAAGTCAAGCAATTTATGCCAAAAAAGGGTTTAAAGCATGGTTTAGAGAACCGACCATTTCACAAGTGTACCATCTAAACTATGGTACACCAATAGATACCGCCTGTAGTATTACCCTGTATCAGCAAACCATGAGTAGATAATGGGGCTACCATGATAAATACTATGCTAGTATGTGACTAGCATGCCCCCTTACCATGGTACTTCAATCCTTGGATCAAATCTATGCTAATCATAACCTGTCAATGTATGGTATGTTATCATGCCATATCATGCAGGTTATGTGCCTATTCACATGCCACAAAACATAACAAGAACAAAAATAAGGCCAGTTTGTATCAACCTATGCTCTGTTGACTACCACCTTTTAAAGAAGCTTCCTTGAGTTACAGTTGAACTCCATGGCAAAACTCATCATGATGAAATATGTCTAGGATGTTGATTTTGTTGTTGGCTTGCTGCTATTGTTGTTATGTAATTAATGATACTAGGTGGGAAACATGAATTAGATTCTTCTGTCAACATAGAAAATTCCTTTTACGTAATGACCATGCAAATGGTAGGATATCAGTTAACTCTTTATATACCAAAGAAAAATAAGGGACCATCTATTACATTAAAGAAAATGATCTAGAACCAGTAGGCATTTGCATCAGACCAAGGCATACACTTATATATCCACTCTGATACAGCTTGGGTGGATGATCAAACCAGTAGTTTGAAAGCAGGGCATCACGAGTACCATAGATCCAGAAATTGGGTTTTGGTTTCCATGACTTAAGCAAGCTTTAGATTTATACTGGTTCTATAATTATAGTTTTAAGCAAAGTATTTGCTTAAGGGTCCAGCTGATGGATTGTCCAGATTAGATCTCATGGCATCTTTCATATACTCAACTCATTCCGATCAGCAAGTACCTAGACCACAGGAAGATCGACCATATCTACCATGCACCCTGTCAATGTATAGGGCATCATTCCTCTTCTAGATATAAATATGGTGGGAAAAGAATAGGAAAGAAAGAAAAGAAAAGGAGCGAGGGATCGAGCCTATTGTATTGAATAAGGTAGGTGATTTTCTAGCCTTCCCTGAATATTAGTTTGTGGCCATTGATTGAAGGAGAATCATTAGATCCCAAAAGATTTGATTTTAGTATGTTAGAATTTAAGCATGGAGGAAGTTTTTCTTCTTTCTCCACCCCTTTTCTGGGCCTTCTCCTCCTATTTACTCGCTTAGGTTGGATCCCGAGAACACCTAATTGTGTCCAGAACAAAGTAAAATCCATTGCACAGAAATTTTAGCAACTATCATCATAGATTCACGTAATCGAATCTGACATATTCTCAGATCTAGAGTTTCCATGAAAAGCCCGACCAAGGAGACAGCACATCACATTCCTTTAGTAAACAGATCCATCTTGATCCTGTCTCTTTAGATAATGTTTTAGCAAGAGAAGAAAGAGAAAAAAAAGCACATCAACCAACAGTGGAACCATATTTCTTAAAAAATACACCAAAACTCATCATGGTTAAAAATATGAAAAATGTTTGACTGGTCGATGGGATTATAGCAATCTTCTAAGTGACTCTTTCCTTCTTGATCAGTTGCATTAGCCATGCAACCAATACCATTGACTTACAAAATTATAACTAGAGAAAATTCGCAACCAGAGACTAAAATGTAGCATTATATGGTTTACTTCATCATTGGGTAATTACCTCAAGGTATGCCACAAATTCAATCAAATTTTATCAAATCGATAGTTGTTATCATCAAATAACAACGCAATTATCGATCAAACAAACATAGATTAACAAATTCCTTTTACGGAAATAAGTATGGAATTGGATGAGTGCAAAACAGATACAAGCAGAAAACACGAATCAAGTTTAGAAGTCACCTCTTATTACCCCCAATAGCAGCAATGCATTCATCGACCGAAACAAAAGTCCCGGCAAACGAACCCAGAAACAGTCCATATCTTAACGTCTCCTTCACTGCCTCCACCACCGCGTCCTCATTCGTAATCGCTCCCACCTTTCTAAATAATAATCAAGAGACCAATTCAATCAGCATGAGAGAAGAAGCCACAATATAGTAGAAAACAGAAACCCTAATCCGCCGCACCTGGAGGAAGATCCCACGGATCTGCGGCTCCGCAGCCGAACAAGGATAGAGAAGAGGGCGAGACCCCCCTTAAGGCCGGCTCCAATGGCGAAACCCTTGCCGGCGGCCTCAACGCATCGCAGGAATCTCCTCCATACTTCATCCGTTCTCAGATTAAGAACGGCACGAACAGGACGCGGCGTGGCCGGAGGAGCCGAGCTGGCGTTATCCGGCGAGACGCCGCCGCCCAGGTCGTTGCCTCCCTCGTCGGCGAACGGAGACATTGGGGGCGTGGGGGGAGGAGGAAGGAGAAAGAACTAAACACGGCGAGGAGAACGAGCACTAGGAAACATATTTGACTCGGGGGTCGGCGGATCCGCAGAGCAAACTTTTGAACATTCCTCCCCTCGCAAGAAACATTGTGGGGCCCACAGTAATGACACTTTTGAACATTCCGTCCTTGCAGTCTTGGCTGAGGGGATGCAGATGGTCCCGTCGAGAAGAGCCACAGGGATCAACTGATGATAAAGGTGAACACAGTTTTCCTCGAGCATAGCAGAAGCCTATCCTCCTCTTCTTTTCTTAACAAGGTATTTTCAATTCTGTCGAGCCAGGTTAGTGTCTCTTTTTCTACTTTAAATATAAATGAGGAAGAGAAACAGGATACTCAGAGGATTTATCTTCTGCACCTCTGGGATCATCTGAAGGAAGGAGGAGGGATATTAAAAAGGAGTGGCGGAGGGTGGAGGGAAAAGTTGGTTCGGAAAGGGAGGCTTCTGTGCTCTCGGCTGAGGCCGCAGAAGGGGGTGCTATGTAAGCTTCTCCCGCTGGCCTTCGGCCAGCTTCTACTGATGTGGTTTTGGAGAGGGGAATGAGAGAAGGGATGACTGTCTCGTCGTCTCTCAGATGGACAGGGCAATTGAGGGAGGAAGTGGTTGAGGGGGGAGATCGACTGCAGACCCAGGGAATGCAGCCGGGAGTTGTACTGGAATCTGGGGAGAAGGTTGAAGGGGTGGGGGTGAGACTCATTCAATTGAGAAGGTTCAAAGGGGACCTGCTAAGGATGAGGGCAGGCTGCTAGGCTCAGGGAAGCAACCTGTAGTGTCCAGGTGTACTTCAAGAGAGTCCGCCCTAAAGGAGTCTGCGGGCCGGAAGGGAGAAGCTAAACAGGGAGGGGGGGGATCCAGTAAGCAAATGGACCAACCTAGTGGGAACACAGCAGTCTCAGGTCAATGTCCTGTTGTATCTCAACTCCCGGACTCTTTCAAATCTGGGGGTTCCAGTGGACTGGTTGACTCTATGAAGGTGGATCATGCCCAGCTATGCATCAAAGTAAAAGATGCTCTTGCTTCGGTGGGGACTAATTCAGCAAGGCCGGGTCCCATAGGTGATGCTGGGAAGTTAGGGGAAGGTACTGCTGGGAGTTTAATGTCAGAGGTGAAGGAGAAAGGGGAGGGGGTTGGACTGGGGTCCGACCCTCGGGTTTGACTTCTTTGTTGATGAATGTTTTTGTTTGGAATATAAAGGGGGCTAAAAAACCCTCCTTTCAATCTACTTATTATAGATATCTTCAACTGTGTAATCTTCGAATTTGTGTGTTGTTGGAGACAAGGATTGCTGGTCCAAGTCTCGAAGACCTCAAGCATCATTTTCCCAGAGACTGGGGTATTTTCTGTGTGCCTTCCCAGGGGCTGTCTGGGGGTATTATTGTCAGTTGGGACAAGGCTTCAGTGAGGGTTGATGTTTTTCACCGATCTACCCAACTTGTTGCTATTGTTGTTTCTGAGCCTGATAGACCGTCTTGGCTTCTCTGTGCCGTGTATGCTAGCACTTCTTACAGAGAGAGAAGGACGGTCTGGGAGGAAGCGTCTGCTTTGATTCAGCAGGGCATCCCCACGGTGGTGGCAGGGGACTTCAATTTTATTGACAAACCGGAGGATAAACGAGGTGGCAAACCCTTCATCCAGGATGTGGGTTCGAGAGAGCTATTCAGTTTCATCCAGGATAATGGCCTCTTGGACTTTGGATTCATGGGTCCTCACTATACCTGGTGCAATAACAAATCAGGGCAAGCAAGAATATGGGAGAGACTAGATATATATTATGCTACCTCTTCTTGGATTTCTAGCTATCCTGAGCACAAGGTATGCCATCTTAGTCAGATTGCTTCTGATCATGCTCCTATTCTTCTTTCCTTGAATACCTATCTCAGGAGATCACGGCCCTTCAGATTTGAAAAATTTTGGCTATCCTATCCAAAGGCCAAAGTTATTGCTCGGGAGGTCTGGTCGATACCAGTGAGGGGTGATGCTGCCTACAGAATTACCAGGAGATTCAATCTACTTAGGAGGCGTCTCATCACCTGGAACAGGGTGGAAGTTGGCAATCTTATGGACAAAATCAAAGAGGTCGAAGCTTCCATTCTTTCTCTATAGGTAAAGGAGGACGCATATGGTTTCTTGACGGAAGAGGACCTGGATGATCTTAGGTGTCTCCTAGCTCGGCACCATGCTTTGCTTTAGAACCAGGAGGTACTCTGGAGACAAAAATCCAGGATCCAGTGGCTTCGGGAGGGAGACAGGAATACCCGCTATTTCCATAATGCCACTATTGTCAGGAGACACACAAATAGGATCCGGGCCATTTACTCCGATCAGACGGGCTGGATTGAGGATGAAGCGACATTATGAGAGAATTTCATAATTACTTCGCTGCCAGGTGGACTATTCCTTCCATTACATCCTCTTTTTCTACTTCCTTTCCGCCTCGGACTACTGTTTCTGCTATCCATAATTCTTTACTTCTAACTCAGGTTCTCGAGGCAGAAGTAAAAGCAGCGCTCTGGTCCCTTGCGGAGGACAAAGCCCCTGGTCCTAATGGCTTCCCTCCTTTCATCTTTCAGGCATTCTGAGATATTATTCGGGCGGATATAGTTATGGCTGTCCAGCTCTTTTTCAAAATGGCTATCATGCCTTCTAGTTGGAAGCAGACTTATATCACCCTGATTCCCAAGTGTGCTGATCCAACTCAACCGTCCCATTTTCGGCCAATCAGCCTCTGCAATACTCTATACAAAGTCTGCGCCAAGTTGATGGCAAACAGGATGAAAGTGCTTCTACCCCAGCTTATCAGCCCGGAGCAGGGTGCTTTTATTGGAGGTCGCGACATATCGGATAACATTCTTATTGCTCGGGAATTCATGCATGATCTCCACATCGCTTCACGGTGCCATAGTCTCATGGCTATAAAGCTGGACATGGAAAGGGCTTATGATTGTGTGGATTGGACCTTCCTCCGCAAAGCTTTGGAGGACTTTGGTTTTCACAATGGTTGGATATCGAAGTTAATGGCCTGTATTACGGCCCCGTCCTTTTCTATTCTCCTCAATGGCTCTCCTATGGGTTTCTTTCAATCTACTCATGGCCTCCGACAAGGTTGTCCCCTATCCCCTTATTTATTTATAATTTGTGCTGACTACCTTTCCAGATCTCTCTCGCAAGCCACAACGACCGTTCAGATCACTCCTTATACTCATGTGTCGGGTGCTTTTTCTATCTCGCATCTTCTATTTGCGGATGATTGTCTTCTTCTTGGTCTGGCTTTCGTAGTGAATGCTACGGGATTCAGGAGAATTATTGAGCACTATTGTTATGCTTCTGGACAGAGGGTGAATCTCGACAAATCTGGAGTTCATTTTAGCCCTAACACTCCTCCTATTCTCCGGGGAAGGATCCTTCGTATTCTCAATATTCAGGAGCGACAGGGTTCCCTCCATTATCTTGGTGTCCCTATCTCTAGAGCTAGGCTTTCCAGAAATGACTGTGCTCAGATGGTGGCGACAGTCACTGATATGATTGTCGGTTGGCAGGCTCGTTCGCTATCGGCTATGGGTAGGCTTACTCTCATCCGCTCGGTCCTTGCCTCTCTTCCCATCTATATGCTTATTAATGCCTTTGTTCCCAAGGGTGTCATCAGCAAGATTGAGCAGCTGATTCGCTCTTTCCTCTGGGACTCCTCTGTTGCCCGGAGAAGAATCCATCTCATGAGGTGGGAGATTGTCTGTAGGCCCACGCAGTATGGAGGGTTGGGTATCCCTTCTCTTATTCAGAGGAGAGAGGCTTTGCTATCTAGACATGTTGCCAGGTTTATTTTATCACCAGATAGTTTGTGGGCTTCTTTCATAAGGGCCAAGTATGGTTCCATCCACACTACTCATGGGGATCACCCACCTCCCGCCAAGAGATCCTTGGTTATGTGGCGAGAGATGCTTGCGAGAGCGCCACTTATCACCCCTCATCTCTCCTGGGTGATTGGTGATAGGCGATCGATTAGTGTGTTGTATGATCGGTGGTTATCGGACATCCCTCTGATTCAATGGCCCACCTTTGTATCTGTTCTTATGCCCTCTGGGATGACTATAGCTCAGTTGTTTCAGTCGGGACAGACGTCTTGGGAGACGGAGTTTGTTCTATCCATCTTTGGGGACATTCTTGGATCCAGGGTCCTTTCTTTAGCACTTCCTGCCCACCCCTACCCGGACACCAGATTATGGAGGGGTACTACTTCCACCCGTGTACCGATGGAGGACCTCATTTCCTATCCTCCTGGGGAGACTGATACGGATCGGAGCTATCGATGGATATGGACCCTTCCAGTTCATCCCAGGGTCTCTCTATTTATGTGGAAACTTGTCTGGCAAAGGCTCCATACTCGCGACTTCCTTGCTTCTAGAGGTGTTCATATCACTTCTTCTTGCCCTTATTGCCTGACTATGGGGGAGTTGCAGTTACATACTATCTTTCAGTGTAGCGAGCGGCCAGAATTTGGAGATTGGCTGGGTTTTCTAACTTGCCCACCCAGCTTGAGCATGGACCGGACATCTTCTATACCCGACTTAGGAGCTCCTCCACTATTCAGACTTCCTTTATGGCTCACCTGGCCTATCACATCTGGATTGCCATGAATGAGTATATATTTGCTTCCAGGATGAGCTCGCCCAGGATGGTGCTGGAGCGAGCTAGATGTGCAGCTGACGAGTACTGGAGGATGGCGACGACCTCTTCGGAGTCCTGGGGTTCCACTCTTGCTCGTAGAGCGTCTTCTCGGGTCTTTGTTTCCTGGGAACCCTCTCCTCCGTCGTTCATTACCGTCAGCTTTGATGGGAGCATTCGCTACAGACTGGGAGGGGCGGACTTTGTTCTTCGGGACTCTCGCCTTGGATTCCTGGCGACGGGAGATCTCCCACTTTTGGACTCTTCTGTCCCGGCAGCTGAGTTACATGCTGCTTGGACGGGGATCAGGTATGCCAGGTAGATTCTTTATCTTGATCATCTCATCATCGAGGGTGACACAGCTACGGTCATATCCTGAATTTCTCATGCCTCGTTGGACACAGCGGCTCATCCCATGGTCCGGGACATCAACATGCTTCTTCAGGGATGTTCCTATGTCTCCATTAGGCATATTTATAGGGAAGCCAACACAGCTACTGACTGGGTGGCTTCCTATGTTGCTTAGCATTCAGGTTCTGTATTGTGGTCCGATTGGCATGTTGCTCCTGTACATCTTAGGGACCTTATTCTGTCTGACTTTTTAGGTTGTGTTCATTCCCGTGCTGTGTAATGAATATACCGTTCTATTAAAAAAAAAAGAAAAAAAGAAAGAAGATACGAGAAATTGGTGAAGACCAGACAAATGGAGTCTGCATCTAGGGCTGGAAATGGGCCGGCCCAAAGCCCATATTTTAAAAGTTTTTGGACCGGATCCGGGCATTCTTTTGGTTCAAAAATTAAATGAAATTTATTTTACAGCCCGAAGACTAATCCAATATATTTAAAATTTGGTCGGAAGCCTGAATCAATTTTAGGCCGGCCCGAAGTTTATTGAGCTGGCCCAGTCCAGTTCCAGACAATGGACTTTTGGACCGGCCCATTTCCAGCCCTACCTGCATCCCTCTCAAATGTGGTGAATTCATCGAAAATCTTAGATAGGGTTTAGATAATTAGTGATTAAAGAGCTACAGCACATAATTTTAGAAAGAAATTAAATAATTAGAGAATTATGCCCGTGCATATTGATCTTCCTAACAGGTCAAGGAAGATGTATCCGATGCACAGAATGTGACTGACCCTGAAAGATATGCCATATATGATGCACAAGTTGGAAACACTGCACCAAAAGATAAATAAATAAATAAATGTTTTTGAGGTCTAATTGTATCTCTACCCTCAGTGCTCTACACCAGCATGCCCATCTTTCGACTTGCACAATTCAACTAGGCTTCCCCACACCAGTCCAGCTTGCACTTATGCTTTCAATGGAATCATCTCACTACATTAATGTTTTCTTCCCTTGAGAAATTTTGGCTATTCCATCTCACATCTTAGTTTCATGGACTGCCGTTGTCTAACTGAAAACCTGGATGAGATCTTGTTCCTTCCTGTCCTAAAATCAACCATCTATTGGAAGCATGGTGCAGACCGAAGAGGGCAGAAAATACAAACTTTCTAGCAATGCTCCATAAACTTTCTGTGTAATGTCCCATTTTTTAGACCCAGGTTCGTGTCATGCTAGCAATGCTCCATAAGCTGTTGATAGTGCCGCGAACCATGTGAAACAGATGGTGCAAGAATAAAGCTAGGGTTTATTCTCCACCATCTTATCCGTCCTGATGGTTACAGGAATCCGTCAGTTTGATAGAGATTAAAAGCCATCAATGACGTGGGCTCAAGTCTCAACGCAGTTGGAATGGATGGAGAACGTGATCTGCGTTGAGAATGGATGGAGGACGTGATCCTCGGACCCATTGGATCATCGCAACTTTCCCATTCCAATCACGTGGATAAGCTCACCGTGGACCCCAACATTGGCAAAGCCAAAATAGTCTAATTCGAGTGAATGCCACCCAACAAACTCATTAAATCGCACAACCAACTTGGTTGGATTTCTACGAACATCGCTTTAATAGGGATACTTTCAATTTTAATTTCTTTTTGGTTGTTATTATCAATTTTACTTTGGCTATCAATTGCAGAAAAAAAGATGGAGACTTATCTCAGAAAATGCTTCAACGAGTGCTAGTGTTAACTACCAGCAATAAATTTCAATTTAAAATACAGCTATAAATTGCAGCATGACGAAAATAGACGGAAACAGATATAAACACGGAAGCTAGGTGAGTCCATTGATTCTTCCCCCTCTTTTGCATTTAAATGTTCAGGGACCGAGCTGCATTAGAATCTTCAGCGACGGAGGGAGAAAATGCAAGAACCGGATGTAGTCAAGAAAGAAGCACGAAGCCACAAACCTTGAAACCGGATCCAAAATTAATTGGGAGATGAAAGTCGGCATCTATCAATAATCCAATTTGCAAAGACATCGGGGAATGGTCACCACAAAACTGGATACATGGAAGCGGTGGCATAAGAACCAGCTATTGCAGGGTAGTTTTCAACTAGAAAACAACGGACTCTGCAATGGGCAGAAACAAGGTTCAACCCTGATACTCAATCCAGAACAAAAAAGGTTTCCAAGCCTTCTCTTGAAGATACATTGTTAATAAATTGATTTGGACTGAAACCATAACATTGTCTGATTGAGCTTCTGGAGTCCATGTGTTGTTCCCCTCTTCAATTCATGGAATTCAGGGATCATGGTTCTTTTTTAACCAATAATAGAGTCAGAATGATAAATGATTACTACAAACATCTGATAAGCAGGATTTAATCCAAAGCATTGATATCTATAACTCCATTCCTAAGGTACATATAATTAGAAGTATATACAACTATATGTTGACCATGAGGTCCAAAACCCACAGTAGATAATTTACAGCAGCAGTTGGATGGTACACAGATACAAACCTTCAGTATATGAAAGCAATCTCAACCTTATCAAGCTGTGGGCATGGGTGCGTCATCCTGCCAGAGTTCTTCCAGTTCAATCATGAAATCACCATCAGTAGCCTCCTCTGACTCATTCAAAATTCTATCTTGCATGCCCTGTACAAACAACAGCGAGAAATGTGAAAGGGAACTACTCACAGAGTGAACCACTAACAGTAGACAGGAGAATTAAGCTAAAAGACCAATTTGTATGGAATAACGCCTCACTAAGAAAATAGGTCCGGGGGAGAGTCCTAGGTTAGAACCTGTTCGGCAGCATTCCCATTGTATTTCTCCCAAAAAAAAGGGGTACTGCATATATTGTGATTAAACAGCTACAGGACTTTGTCAAATGTAGTTGCAAGACAAGCAGGTAGAATGGCTCTTTACACAAAAGCAAAATGGCCTTCATAACATCCATTAGCAGAGAGCAGAATGGTGGATGTAGAATTGATGCATCATAAAATATAAATATTCTTTATGTAATATAAAAAAATACTATAAATTATGCTGCAACGGTGTTGCATATATAAGATATAGTAACATGTTGATAAATAATATATTTACTATTATGCTATTAGTATTGACAATACTTTATAAGGTATAGTATACAAACAATCTAATAATAATAAATGAATTATAATAGCATGGTTGTAAACAACTTTGATCATATATGTCATAATATATTATGTTATTGTAATTATATGCCTTGACATGTACTAAATACCATACATGAACTGCACTATAATATTACTATAATATTAATAATAACATTAGAAATAATATTAATTTGATTATATTATTACAACATAATGCAACACAATTTATGCTATAATAGTATAGTACATCAGATATATTATTATTGTGATCAAATACTTTGATGAACTATTATTATATCAATTAATATGTTTTTCTGAAAATTTAGATTATAACAATAACAAAATTATTACAATATTAATACAAAATAGTAGTATGTTAGAATGTATAATTACATCTCTTTGGTTACATATAGATAAACAATGTTATTCTATTTATTGCAAATTCAGCAATACAGCTAAGAATCTGACATATTAATTCTCTGTCCACCGTGGACGGTGAAATACACCGCCAAATATCATTAGGCCATGTAAGGGCCACATAAACCCCACTTTTCAATATGCATTTAATGCATGCAATTTTACTTTTTTGTTAAAAAACTTAGATGACGAAAATATCCCTTCCTTGTAAAAAAATTATGATACCTGTTACCTTATATTATGACATCTCTTGGCTTGGATTACGACATCCATATATCATAAGGCCAAGAGATATTTTTGTCATTGAAAAAGTTAAAAACTTTTTCAAGACCTTGTGACATCCTGTGAATGGATTATAATTCCTAGTTCACAAAAGGGATATTATAAGGAAATGACATTTTTGTCATTCTAAACTACATAAATTAAATGCATGCTTGAATGACAAAAATGCCCTTCCCTTATGATACCCATTTGTGAACAAGGTATCATAATCCTGCACACAGAATGTCATAAGACCGAGGGTATTTTCATCATTGAAAAATCTTTTAAGTTTCTTCAATGACAAAAATATCCTTAATCTTATGGCATATGACACCCTGTTCACAAACAGGTATAATAAAAAAATGATATTTTTGTCATTCAAAATTTTTAATAAAAAGTAAAATGCAAGCATTAAATGCATGTTTGAAAGATGAAAGTGCCATTCTTGTATGCCATCCCTTTGTGAACAGGATGTCATAATCCTATTCAAAGAATATCACAAGGCAAGGATATTTTCATCATTAAAAATTTTTGAACTTTTTTCAACGATGAAAAAATCCCTCGGCCTTATGATCCATGCATGTCATAACCTAAGTCAAGGGTTGTCATAACGTAAGCCAACGGGTATCATAATTTATCATAAGGGAGGGATATTTTCATCATTCAAATTTTTTTTAAAAAAAGGTAAAACTGCAGCATTGAATATGCGTTGAAAAACGGAATTTACATGGCCCAATTAGGTTTGTGGTGTATTTTTTCTCCACCAGAAGTTGTTGTATAAAGACTTTCTCCTAGAATTACCGGCACATGTAGCTTTATCTACATGCTTCCTAATTGCGTGCAACCAACACACCCTATGGGAAAACCATATTGCACAGAAACCAAGCCGATGCTTACTCAATTCAATTTACAATTAGGCCCCAATTCTTAAGAAACTTACTGGGCTGGCAATTACATGAACAGTCCAAGGTTAACACTTAAGGAGATAAAATGGCTCAGGAAATGAGAGAACAAAATGCTACCTTGGACTCCTGGAGCTCAGTGACAACATTTAGAAGCCTCCGGTACTGATCTCTTGCTTCTGGATACTGAACCATGGATTTCACCCTTGCAAGTGCTTTTTGTAGCCTGGCCTCAGACTGTTTTCTGCCTTCTTTCAAGAAGTCATAATCATCCTCTTTCGCTGCTTGGTTTTGCATGCTAGGACCCTCCAGTAGACCTTCAGACCGGAATCCACGTAATCCACATCCTTTCCGCCTCCACCGCAATATAGCTTTCTCCACAATTGAAACTGTCCAGACAATTTTTTTGTGATGTTTCCTAACTTGATGTCCTCGTACATGGGCCTAGTCAGCAAAGGAAGTAAAAGCCTGAGATGAATAATATTATTGAGGAAAATTTAAATAGATGTTGATAAAGAAGTATATACTGTGCATGATGACAAATCAGAAAATAGGACAAATCAGAGTTGTACAAACAGTATTATGTATTAGGTACCCCGTGACAGGCAATAACAGAAATTTTCATTGAGTTGCCAGTATTGCAAAAAAAAGAAAGAAAAATAATAAATCATGATTAGTAGAAAAGAAAAACTACAACATATAAGGCACAAAACAGCAGCTTAATTATTTATAGCCTCCAATACTGTTTTTTGAAGCAAGGTACACCATAGCATACCAAACCAGATGGTATAGGATGTACCAAGGTTCCCGGTACTGGTACCGGGAGCCGTATCGGCAAGAAAGCGGTACGGTCTGTACCATACTATACCGTACCGTACAGGCATGCATACCGGATCTCTTTTTTTATATAAAAACAATCTTTCTCTCCCCCCAAAGCATTTAAAACATGAAATGGATCTGAACCGGGTCGAACCAAGCACGTACCGGGCTGAACCGTACAGGTACGAAAATTATTATTTTTATTTTTTTAATGGTCCGAAGGCCGGACCGTTTTATTGAGATGAACCATACCGGCTACCTGCCGATACGATACGGTATACCCCATACCGGGCGGTACGGGATGGTACTGCTTTCCTTGGAATGTACCATACCATATTAGTATTGAACCGGTATATGGTACAGGAGGTATACCAAGACTCAGTACGTCGAACTGGCCCCGTACCAAGCATACCAACATAGTAACAAGATGGCACCCGTATGGAGCCCGCTACTAAGATGGCATACTTTGTTCAGAAGACTACAGAAAGCATGGCACATTCTGAATATTATGCTATGAACAGCTCCAGTTAAAGGAACATATTTTAAACAATGATATTGTTATCTAGTTAATAAAATAAAAACTAAACCTGTTTATAGTCAATCTGTGAAGCTAATATTTGAATGATTGCTTAAAAAAAGACCCTTTGATCACATTTCAAGATAAGATTACCAATAATATTAACATAATAATAATAATAATCAAGGCAAGTACATTTCTGTGATTGTTTCTGTGAATGGTTCTAGATGTCCAACAGATGAGGATGCTGGCAATAAAGTTCAGCAGAACTTATGAATTAAAAGTCTTGCAAGAGTGATGCCCTCAGTCACAACTGGAGAATGTAAAGGATTTTGAGCTCAAATAGCCATCTTTGTCAAAAGGTCATGTTCTAATTAAATGCAAAATGCATACGAGGCATGGCCCATACCAACTGCTAAATGATTCGGGCTAACATATCTTGTTTGCGTGGAAACCCAAGCAGCTAGATAAAGGAAGTACATATTTCCAGAGTTATATAGACAGCTGAAAGGATGAAGTTTGGGTGCCCACATCTTTTAGACATTTAATCCCATAAGACAATCAGTTGATGTTTTAGTCATGAATGCACATTGTTGCATGAAAGAGGCAAAATGAAATTCTTCAGAGTAAAGGCATAAATACACATGGTGGTACTAGGAACTTCAAATCAGTTAGAATCCCGAAACTCTACAGATCCTAAATTCAAGTCAGCAAATGCCCCACATGATCAACAACATAGAAAGATGAGATATACTGAATTACAAGAGACTGGTGAATGCAATCAACCAATGAATATAAATAGTTGAAGGATGCTAACAATTGCAGAGACTACAATGTCTACGGTGGAGATCAAATCTCACAGGAATTGCATGCATATCTTGTCCAATAACAAAAGTGCAAAAAAGATGGTGGCAGTAGATCATCAAGAAGGTTCAAAACTTCAAATAGATATTTGGCAGAATGAGGAATGACAGTGAAGTACAACCCCTTACAACCTTCCATTGACCACAGGAGCAAGACATGATGTCATGTTCTATTTAATTGTACTGGCAAGACAATTAGACATGGGTATAACAGAGGCAAGCATGATTGAGCTGCCTACTACAGGCACCTGCAAATGTTCCTTGATCTACCAACTGCTTTATGTTGACAACATGTTAGTTGATGGGAGAAACATCAGCAAATTTAGCTTCAATGTAGTGACAAGTATAAAACAAAAATTTAGGAGCAAGAAAGAAGAATTTGGGCACAAAGATGTTCTGGGATGTAAAGAAACATAAGTTATAATCATCCAGATAGAAATAATTTGTTAAAGAATCACACAAAATTATGTAAACACAGAACTTGCTTTTCCTAATGCAAACTAAATATATCAAAAACATTGTCTTTGGCTAATATGGATGCAAAGCAAGAGTACAATCCTCAATGCCATCTGTCAATGCTACTAACCAGAGCATCACATATAGGAGGGCTTGCACCTTGCCAGAACTTAATAGGTGTCCAATGTCAAGAATATTGATATACCGGAAGATGAAGAGAGAATTGGAAGAAAATGAATTCAACTCCTATATATCATATGGTGGTTTTCACTCTCTTTTTGACATAGGTGGTACTAAAAAGGATACCTTTACCTTGACAAGAATAAGGGTGTCAACTCTGTCAAAGGGTTTGATAATGTAGGTTAACCATACTCCAAATTATTACATAGGAATCCAGGTTTTGGATTCATATTATAACTAAGGTACATTATTTGCTTCAACACCATGTTTTAAAATCTAATGGTTTCCTGGCATATTTTCATATTAAAAAAAGTATCGAAATGCTTTCATAGGAATATGCAGAACTTCATACCAGTGGCTCAACATGTCTCCCATTTTTGGAAACCCCCCCACCTTCAAAAACAAAGGTAAAACTTTAAAAAAAAAAAAAAAGCAAACAGACAAACAAATATATACCTACTGTTTATTTTGATTTTTCTAAAAGAGAGGACTAGTTGATTGTAAATGAGGCTGTCTAGAGTGTTTCCGTCATTTAAATAAACAGCTGACCACGGAAACTTTTATATTCAAGTTGACTAGCCAAGGACTATGTACAACTAGGTCTGAAAAACAGAAGATCTGAAGCCTTGGTAGGCACTAACAATCAACACTAGAACTCGAGAGATACATGATATCCCAAAATTAATCTGATCTGAGATTCAAGGGTAATCATAACATGGATGACCAAATAAATGTAAATAAATTTTGCAAGGCAGGTGAATAGACATGATTATATGCAGTCACTAATGTTAGTCCAAGCATATCACCAAGTGATACATAAAATTTCTTATTAAGAACAGACTCCTAACCAAAAGAAGAGACACAATATTCTGTTTATAAGTTTATGAGCATCTAGTATTTTCAAAATGGATAAAAACCAACTCATATAATTATTCCAGAATATGATGACAGTGGACATTCTTAGATGCATTTCACTAACTTGATAACTTTAGCAGAAGATGAAAAGGCTTTCTGGGAAAACAATTTTTGGTAACAAGCGAAATTAAATGTAAAAGAAGCAAGAAAGGGAAACTTGGAGCATAGAAGACAAACCAAAAAACCCAAAATGAAGAGTTTTATAAGCAAATTGAGTAGGTGGTTCCATGACAACACACCTGGATCTTAACAATACGCTGCCGAATAATCAAATACTCCTTTCTTCCTTTCCACCCTCTAAACTTGTTTTGTATACGAATTGCAGCAGTATGCAAAGGCATATCATGTTGTCCTGGCTTGGCTGTCTTGAGAGAAATGAGTGAAAGAGCACGCTCGTCTGATGTTCTGCATTTGTCATCTCCATACTCAATAAGCTTCTTTCTGTGGAATGAATCGACTCTAAAAACTTGATAGATTCGCGCTGCAGCTAGAGAAGCATTGCGGACAGCACTCAATGAGTCCTTCAGTGAAAGTCCAGCCTGGACGTCCCCATCAGCAACCTGAATGGCACTCTTTTCTGCAACATCTTCAACATCTATAATACCAGAAATTTCTGCTACACCACTGCCTTCAGACTCCTTTAAAGTGAGAGTTGAAAGATGGTTAGTCAGAGAAGACTCTGCCAGGAAGCCAGCAATCCCCTTATGCCCATTTACAGATGCTAGGTCTGCAGGTGTTCTTCCAGTTGGGAACTTGGGAGTAGGATCTGTTAAAACTCCAGGAGCTGCACCCAGGGCAATGAGGGCAACAACTGTGCGCTCTCTGATAATAAAAGGACATCAAACAGTATTAAATATCTAAACACACCATACAGAAAAAAAAACAATGAGCAGTGACATTTCAAGGGTTACCTGCCACAGTATGCCGCCCAGTGAAGGGCAGTCCATCCATGAAGATCTCTGAAGTTAATATTTACACCTGAAGTAATTGTTGGTTTTATAGCCCAATCATAACCAAGGGCAGCCGCTAAATGAAGCACACCCTGTCCCTCATTATCCAAGACACTGGGGCCTTTGCCATCTTCAGCTACTTTGTGAAGAAGCCAGGAATGCAATTTCTCTTTCATTAATTTTTCAAGCAACTGGTCCTTTGCATTGTCAGGAGAAAACCCTGCCTTGTGAGTTTGCTTAAGCAGATTGGACCACTCATCATCAAATTCCGTCATCAGTGAACTAATTTTATTGCTCAAATGAAGATTCTCCTTGACACTATTAGCTACCACTTTTTGTTGATCAACTGGTCCCAATGTAAGTAGCTTTTCCAGACGTACATGAAGATGCATTTCGTTTGTATTGTAACCATGAGAATCCAAAGTCTCCATATCTTGATCATCATTAGCCCGGAATTCAAATTCCCGCACTTCGCTACAAGCCAACCTGTTGGAGCAGGTGATGTAAAAAGGAACCCTTCCAGATTTGTGTAATGGAGCATGGCAACGAAGAGTTCCATCTGCTAAAATCTCAGCAGGAACTTCAATTTCCCCAAACATGCATGACCATTGACATTTTTCTACATCTTCTTTATTCTTCAAGAATGTTCCAGTGATTAAAACCTGTCCAATTTTCAGGACAAAGTCATTAGAAGAATGTAACGATAATCATGTCAATGCTACTCTACTTTCACAACATCCATATTCTGCAGAGGATCATTTAAAATTTCAGAATCTATTAGATCACTCAGGAAGAAATTAAATAAATAAAAATTTGAAAAATCTGAGTGGACATACCTTAGTCTCCATGCCAGTGTATGCCCAATTAGGAGTGAAATCAATTATACTGAAAAGCTGGTCTTGGGAAAGCGAGGGGCTCATTATATATGCATCTAAGCGCTCACGATTAGACATGCTAGAATCTTCAATAACACTTTCACTTTCAACAGTGTCCCAGTAAACCCCAGCATTGGACATTGGATGTGAGTCAGCCACCTCTCCAAGTTCTTTGCTCACCCATCTTGAGAAGCTGTCATATTTCTTTAGGCCTTCTCCTTCCATATTAAAAAAATCTAATGATGCCTGTTTTATAAGGGATGTGGCGTTGACATTTTCCTCTACAGACATGCCATTTTCCAGATCAGCATTTGATGCACCAAGTGAACCAATGTCAGCAGTAGAAAGCTGCAACAGAAAATATTTTTGCATATAGATAACTGTTAAGCTCACAGCCATTCTCTACACTCCTAAGTCCTAACAACATTTAATCTCTTAAAACTCGCACAAAGACTATTGCTGAGCAATAATGACCATTCCATGAGGCCAAAAATCATAC
Organism: Areca catechu; assembly: GCA_021397845.1. Lineage (NCBI taxonomy): Eukaryota > Viridiplantae > Streptophyta > Magnoliopsida > Arecales > Arecaceae > Areca > Areca catechu. The sequence goes on along the minus strand of CM038043.1, from coordinate 155,755,518 downwards.
AGTGCATTGAGAATGTTCAGTTAAGTACATGCAAAATAATAGGCACCCATAAATTTTCTTTAACACCAATCCTCAATCCTCAAAATCTAGGCAGCTTATACCCAAGAGATCTCCACAAGTAAAAGGGAAACCAACATAAGGTATACAATAACATGGTAACAAAAAAGTGTGAATAAAAAAAATATAGCATAACAATATTAGGAAAATGCTTTGTTTTTTTTCCCAAAAGCTCCCAGAAATAGCTGTAAACCACTGTTGAGGAACAGCTGGGGGACAGTTGGCATTGTAGCCCAAATTTAAAATGGGACCCGTGCCTCACACCAAAACCCAGATTTACACTTATTAACCTATTATGGGATGTTCTTAGGGAAACAAAGAAGCAATAATAATATTATGCAATGAATGGAACAAAGGTGGAGATGCTCAAGTCCAGAAGATGAGATGAGTTGATGCATAAATGAGAAAGCACAAGAAATAAGAGGTAGTGCAAGCAACCAATGAACAGATAATGTAAAGGTAATTCTATAGATCCAGAGGCATGCTGATACTGTACTAACAGAAAATGACACATCACCAGAAAAGAAACATGGTTATGAAGTCAACCCAATCAATTGTTGCAAATGCAGTCTGACTACTACAGGTTCCAAGCTACAGAATGAATAACCACGCCAAACCTGGAAAAAATGACCTACACAGCATAGAACTAAGGATTGATTCAGTCGGTATCTCATTCAAGTCACCAATAAAGACAGGTCAATGCTGGAAGTAAAGGTCACCAATGTCAGCTAACAAAATAGTCAAAAGCTGTGAGGCATGGACTGGCATTAAAGTTTTGCAGAGTGCAGACAAATTGCACTAGATACCTTCTGACAGATGTTACCAGTGAAAATTAAAAGATGAGTACACATAATAAAATTCCATCAGAATGTCCACAGAATAAATCCATCAACTTAACACTAACTAAAGACGGCTAGAAGCCATATGAATCGCTATTCGATGCTAGCCTGATTAGGATGCATCACTGAGTACAATTTTCATGACAGATTCCATTTATATATTTTCATGCATTAAGGAAAGTCAAACATTTCCTATTATTTAGTTTTTAAAGTTATGTGGTGGCTTGTAGACCTCTACAAATTCATATTGACAGCCTTATTTATTCTGAAGCCAGGTTACGGCAAACAGGAAATTTGACCTTATCAGATGGAAATAACCAAGTACCTCCCACAATGATACATCTTGAGGAGTGGTAACTTCCACTTGCTTGACCCCAAGGTGATCTGTGTACAGTTCCCCTGTTGAAGTCTTAAGTCTAGGATTGTCCTCCACTGCCGCAGCCTGACCTGGGTGGAAAGATGGTGTTGGGAACCCTGTTGTACAATGTTCCAGCACTCCATCCCATGATGTCAGCTCATAATGGGTTCTGGGCCCACTAAAATCTGATTTAGGTTCCATAGCCTGTGTTCTCTGAATATCACCTGAAAGAAAAAAAATCCCAAACAAAAGATTCAGCTAGTATGCCAACTATAGTCTCAAAATGAACAGAAACAATGGTTACTGTCATTCTCACATTGGTTATTTATGGAAGCAATTGGAAAATAAGGGTTCCGCAGATGAACATCCATCACAGGTCCATTCCCATACCGCTGCACCTCAAGGAAAGAGTTGTATCTGGAACTTGCTTGATAGTTATCTGCTGCATCGAATTTCGCTTTAGATACACTGAAAGAAAGGGTGCATGATTGAAATACAAATCAGTGAAGCAATATACAATCTAAGATGATGCATGACAGATTCAAGATGGAATCGGTCATACCAGATTCTGCATCTTCGTGTTCTGAAGTGTGTGCACTATTTGGGCTTTCAGTATCCGTGGTTTGTGAAGGCAGCTGGCTGTGATTTGTGAAAGAATTAGAACAGACAGGACTATCCGTATTGACAACTTGAGCAGTTTCTTCGACATCTCTAGTACGACTGAAACTTGGTTTGTTACCCTGAAGAGCAAAATTCTGCATTATAGCATGATCTGTAAATGAATCAAAGCTAATCCCTATCACAAAGAAACAAAGAGAAAGATGGCTGGATTGTTCCCAATAAACCAGCAATCACCATACTGATACAGGCACTTAACATTTTGAATATATCTGAATAGTCAGACACTAGTAGCTTAAGGTTTCAGGTCCAAAATAGCTTTCATTTCAAATGAAAGTTAGCAAATATAAATAACCAATGCTTTATACAAAAGTGGATGGCATTGTGAAGTTTTATAGTAGCTTTTCATAATTCCATTGACATTAAACCTGCTACAAATCCTAATAGATTTCAAAATTTATTTGCACCATGAAAGCCAAGCAATGTCCTATGACAACTACTTGATTTAAAAGCCATCAAGATTGAGAGTTCATCTTTCTCCCCCTTTCAGATGTTAAAAAGGAAGATGTTGGCATCAAAAATCCAGTGACATCTAATGTGTTTTCTGCTGTTTGTTTTGTGGGAAGTAAGTGCATAGGAAGTTTAATTTATAAACACCAAAATTATCGTTAAATTACTATTAATAATTATCAGTTAGGTGTTGCTTAAATGGTTTATTAGCAATTAGGTTTTAAATCTCGTGAGATAAAGGTGTCCTAGTTTCTCCATGTAACGGGATGTCCCATTGTCTTGTCCCATCCCAGGAATGGTCCTAGTTATACATCCTATTAGATATCCTCCATCCAAGGTTTGCTAGACTGGATCTGAACCCCGTTGCAGCTGGTCGAAGGTACAAGTCGGAACACCCTATACCGGACCATTCTAGCCCGAACCGACTTGGAAATGAGGGAAAGGGAGAGGAAAAGAGAGAAAAAGGGGGAGAAGGAAAGGGGAGGGAGAAGGGAGGGGAAGGAGGGAAAGGGAGGCCAGTGAAGACGCGATGGCCAGCAGAGATGCCAATGTTGGCCACCAAAGGGATGCAGGGGCCCTTGAAGGGCCACCAGAGCCTTTGCTTCCTCTACAAGATCATAGCTTAGAGAAAAACAGAAAGATCGAGGAAAAGAAAAAAGGAGGGAGGAGAAGGCATTGGAGAGGCCGCCGGATGGCGAAAACACAGCACGCGGCTCGAAACAAGGACGAGGTCCCATGTTTCATGTGTTTTTTCTTAAAAATATATGATGAGTGAATCCAGCAAACCCATTGCCGACTTCAATATTTATCATCATTTTTAAAAAAAAATGCTATGAACAAGGACGGTCGCCCCTATTTCGCAGGGTGGCTCCACGGGAACCTTTTCTACCATTTGACGATCACGATGGCCACCTAGCAACCTCTCTGTTACCTTCCCCTCCATTCAGTTCACTCCCTCCCCCCACATCTCTCTATCTCTCTTAATTAGAGACCCTAGTGGAGGATGCGGAGCCTTGGAGGCCTCCGTGACCCTTCAGTGGCCTCGACAGGCCACCACTAGCCCTCCGATGGTGTCGTCCTCTCTTTTCCTGTCCTCTCTCTCTCTCTTCCTCTCTTTCCCTCTCCCTCGTCCATTTATCACTAGTGTTTTGATTCGAAAGGCCAAGCCATACCGGTTTGTTGCCAGTATGGCTCAGAACTCCACATACTGGCCGATTTAGATCGTTTCGATGAACACTGCCTCCATCTCTCTTCCCACCAAGCCATACCGGTTTGTTGCCAGTATGGCTCAGAACTCCACATACTGGCCGATTTAGATCGTTTCGATGAACACTGCCTCCATCTCTCTTCCCATTTTCATTTTCTTTCATTCATTCTTTCCTTTTTTCTTCCTTCCTTCTTTCCTTTTTCTTTCTTTTCCGATCCCTTTCTTTCCTTTTTTTAACCTTTTCCTTCTCTCTTTCTTTTCTTTCTTTTTTCTTTCATTTCTTTTTCTTCTCCTTCTTCTTTGCTTTTGCTTTTTCCTTTTTTTATCTTTCCTTCCTTTCTTTCCTATTTCTTCTTCTCTCCCTACATGGATGTGCTTCGAAGTCTCAACCATCCCAGTTCCATTTTCTCATAGGAACAGGATAAGATGGCTAGGATGTCCCCTATCCCACTAGGACATAAAAACTTGATCAGGAGTGAGTGAGAGAAAGAACACTATGGTGGCTTAAATGCTATGCTTATTCACTCAAAACTTGACTAGGAGCTCCCATCCCTCCAAAGTCAAGTTTGGCCTTTTTGGGTGAACTGAGAACTTGAGTTCCAAGTTCAGGCTCAATTAGAGAAAACAAATGGTCAAAAGTGCCCATTTCGAATTGACATCAAGTTCACACTCGTTTATTAAGAAACAAACACATTCTAAGAACAAGAAAATGGAACAAAGATCATGACTATAGAACTCAAATTAGATGCCAAAGGCTGTCAAAGAAGATAAATGTAAAGAAAACTTGCTGCGCAATATTGAAACTGAACATGATCACATGCAATAACTGAAGGGGAGGGAACTGAACTATAACCTTGACTTCAAGATAGTGTACAAGAACAATGTGCATGTACTCTCTGCAACACAAGATAGATCAATAAATGGTTAATGTTGTCAAAGAAATAGGATAACACTCCAAATAAATAGGTGACCATGTGCACTTGATGTCATACTGAAAATTGTGTGTATTTGCATATTACAAGAAAATAATATAAAAGAAAAACAGGTAAATTAGTGGATAGCTAATTAATAGCATGCATTAATGAAATAATACAAAATGACCATGGCCTGCACTTTTTGCTGCCTTCATAATGAATGAAAATTTTGTTGTCTAGGTTTCCTCCAATTGCATCAACCTAGAATAGCGGAATGATGTAGTTAGTTGGAGACTTGATATTGATCAGATAAGTTACCATAGATATTTGTTCAATCATTATGTGAAACCTTCTCAACCTAGAGTTGAGTTTCATAATTAACCAACATATCATTGGGTAAAGGCTTGGATGCCATTGGTGTTGATGCATCACATGCTTTCAAATATTGTTCCTACGAAATGCTCTATGCATGAGACAAGGGCAAGAAAGTGAGAGTAAGAAACTGTTCCAAGACTCTTAAATAACCAAGTAATGCAATTGCCACAAGGAGAGGCTACTAATGCCTAAGTGCTGGTACAGTGACTGCAAGGAGAGCAAGCAGTTCAAGGATGAGTAAAGTGGAGCTCAACAGACCACAGCCTAAGGCACAAGACTACACACAAAGGCATATGGTTGCCAATTTGGATCAATGAAGAGCTCGGTGAAAGATTTATGAATTGAAAGAGTCTCTTCAGTCCACTTCTGAGCTTCGTACTCAATTTTGGAATGAAAAAGAGGCTAGAATGATACATTTGGTGCAATAAAGCTGCTCTTGTAAGCCTGCATTTATAATGGATATGGGTCTAGCAATGTTTTAGAAATAAGAAAAAGGGAGGGCTTGACTAAATGGTACTGTTTATGAACTGTTCATGCTACAGTTGAGGTTACTGCAGATTCCGATAAAAACTCAAACTTGTGGCTCATGACTCTGTCAGATTTAGCATCTTTATAGAAATTCTTCCATTTTTTAGGAGTCCAAGGACCAAATAATAATGTAAGAGGGGTGTCAATGCTAAGGCTTTTTAAAGCCCTTCAACTAGCAGAAAAGACAATGCAATATACATTGATTTTTAAAGAATACAGAAGGTCACGTTCAAGTGGTTCAGCCTTTCCCTTCACCCCATTCTTTCCACCGTCTTAAACCCCTTCTCAACTCCTTTCCCTTGATCTTTTTAAGTGTTCTGATTTCTCTGCTGCCATAAATCCTCATATCTATAACAGATGCAAAGCTATAACTATGGATGATTAGGGTGCCCTTAAATCTGTCTTAGATCTTCTTAGCCTCTCATGTCAAATTAAAAAAATTCAAACCACAAAACCAACCCCACAACCACGATTATATCAATTGTTTATTATAAATTTTACCTCCTGAATTTTTGTTTTCTTGTCACACATGGCCCAGAAACAGGTTCTTGATTTCAGATCAACTGCAGACCCTCTCTGATCACACAACAAAAACCTAAATTCATTTCCCTAGAACCCTTTGCTCTAGATTGCTAATGAAAATAATATGATACCAGCTTTTTTCTAGTAATCAACTAAAAACATGATTTCTCTCCTGTTTCTGAATGCGCAAAGTGGCTGTTTATCTTTGCAAATTGATGAACCATGTTCCAACCATTCATTATAACACCACAGCAGGATCCTTTCACTGTATGTTGAATTCAGAATATTCAGTGATTGCTTGGTCCCTTGAGCCATCATCATCTAGTCTTGAAGTTTCTAGTGACCTCACACCATTTTTGCAAGATCTGCACTCACCAACAAGCCTTTGGGTGGTTCTTATGGGATCATTCTTCCCATAGACTTCCCAGGATGGATAAATTATCTTATTGTGTCACATTGGAAAAAATTCTTCAAAACTAATACTTCTCATTAATTAGACATGTCCTACACTTCAAGATTAATTCATCTTCCTCCAAAATCCTTGGAGACTATAATTTCAGCCCAGATTGCACCATTTTTGGATGTGATCAGTCATTCCTTAGCGGATTTTAATTAGTTTGCATCCTCACTCTTGTATTTCTTGCTCGTGATTGATTTCACTTAACTAGTCAAAAGATCATCTTCAGTTATTATCCTTTCATAATACCTAATGATCAAATCTAGGTTGTCATTCTGCCCAACTTAAAAATCACTCCGATGTAGTTGACTGTTGCTCTCTTCATCTTTATATATGATATTACTTCTGTTGGCCATTCTCACCTTGGAAATTGCCTTGAAACTCAATTGTAGTCATTAATTTTCTCTTCCTACAGGCACATGTTAAACAGATAGAATTAGCTTGAGCCTTAAAACACCGAATCTATGATTTAGAGCCTTGTCCTCAAGGTTTTATTCACTAGGTAGACCAGTGAGGTATTTACATCAAATCACCTCATCCTAGAAACAGCGACTTAATGTATATTTTCATACATTCCAAGATGCTGGTCCAATATGATTGTATATATTCCAGTAAGAGACTAACCTGAGTTTTTAACCTTCAAGACTACACTTACGTAGATGTTTTACTTTGCATTTGTCTCTTATGCCCCAAGCCATTACAAGAACACATCTTATTCAAGAATGACTTCATAACCACCATAAAGTAATAGTTTAATTTGCTCACTTTCCCTCACTTATATAAATTGTCCATCAAAGCCTGCATCAACATGTTCTCTCAGATTTAACTTCAACATGTAATCAATCAGTATCTGAAAAAGGAACTAACAAAATAAATTAAAAGAAAACTTATCATCCAGTTTCTAAAATAAAAATATCAAAAGACCTAAATTTACAATAGAGATACATAATCAGGTGATCTATTCATCATGTCATACAGCATTCTGAGGAATTGATGTTGTCACAATCATATGAAAAACAAAATTAAAGTCAAAATGAGCAACAAGATGCAAATCAATTTTGTATGATTAAATATAACGACAAAGGATACAAGCAATATTGTAAAAGAAAGTGTAAAGTGATTTTAAATTCTTTTAGTTTAAAAACACGAAACAAAATTGCCTCCATACTCTTCCAACATCCAATAACTCCGTCTCTGGAAATTTTCATTTTCTTCCCCATGAGCATAGTAGCAATGTAGAACATCAACACTTCCAGCCTGAAAAATTTAGGGTACGTCAGCTTTGCTGCATCCATCTCATGACACTTGTTCTAAAACATCAAGAAAATAATCTTAGAGAAAAAAGCATATCCATCACAGAAGCTTGAAGCTTAAGCCAGTCTTGCATAATTTGTTAAAAAAAATAATGGCAAATAAATATTGCAAAAATGAAATGTTTACACCAGAAAAGCTTTTTTTCAAAAAAAATAAAAAGATAATTAAAAACTTAAAAGTTAAAGCACAAGAATGGAATATCAAACTACTAGTACTACTACTCACCCTTAAGTCCTAAACAATATGTGCATGAATCATGTGCGCATACATGCATGCTCACACATGCATATGCATGGCAAATGCATGAATCCATGAAATATGCAGTGAACTTCTAAAGGACCTTCTAAAGGACCACGGACAATGTTTAAACATCAATGGCCATACAAGATCTCCCAAGCACTCAACTATATATGTTCATGAAAATATGAGAACACAGAATACAAACATATGCCCTTGTTTTATATTTAATAGATCCCCCTTCCATGCATTTAAGCAGCTTTTCAAAAATTACCACAGGCAAGCTATCACATCTGTTCTTCAAGATAAGCATGGACAGATGCATGATTCAGACTTACCTTTAGCCTCTCATGAGCTTCTTTGACAGTCTTTCCATCTTTTTTCTTTCTCCAGTTATGGCCATCCTTCCGGAAGTATCTCAATACCTTCCGATCAAAAAGAAAAAGTGAACCACCTAAAGCAAAGTCATGCCAAGTGAGGATCTGCCTGAGGTGGATATTTGATCAAACAGAGGAATGCATACATAATTCCTTAGTTGATAATCATTTCAAATATCAGTCTCAGGATCATTTACTCTTCAAATACTAATACTGAATCCGAGATTCGCCAATACAGAGAAGCATTAAAGCAATTTAACTGCAAGTAACAATTGATAGACAACTAGAAAAGCAAGGGAAAGAAAAGAAAATCAACCACATCCAATACTGAATCTATGTAGCTTTTTATTTGATTGTGGTAAATAAATTTTGAAACACTGAAAACATTTGTTTGACAATAAAGCATAAATCCTTTTCTTTTTATGTGTATCAATTCATTAATGCACACAATTATTAGTACACATGTCAATTACACCACTAATACCAGCCAATTAATTACAGAAATAGCCTCAATGATGCGATGAATGCATAGTACCATAAAGAACGCGATGGATGCATAGTACCATAACATGGTGAACATATAAGAAGTTTTGACGTCAAAACCCGATACCCTGCCTAGGATTTGCCAAGTACTGTTAAACATAGAATCAAATCCTAAACAGCAAATATTTGATTCAAGTACTGATGCTGATAACCACAAATAGCACTAATGAGTGCTGACTCAGGCTTCCAGCTAATTGAGGTAGGCTTTTATCGATAAATAAAATGTGCCCAATCTAATAATATCTACAAGTGAAACAGAATGATAATTTTTTTGATAAAAGCCTACCTCAAATAATAGAACTCCTGAAGTCAAAAAATAAATTACAAATATGGATTATCATAAATCTAAAGACATGTGCATATCACCAGCATAAATACACTGGATGCATATGACTGTATGGTTGCATGTATATGGTACTGTAGATGCATGTTGATGCATTTGAACAGACAGGTACATAAATTAAGTTTAACATCATGCATGTGCATCAACAGATATGTAATAAAAAACCAAAGGACTGGATAAGGTACATAGCGGGCAAAATGTTTTGGTTGCCTGAATTGAGAGAAGGTACACGTTTGAGGAAGAGGAACTCTCAGGGGAAAAAAAATAATAAAAGCCCCAGAAGCAGGTAAGAGACTCTAAAAAGCTTTTGAAGATTTTGACTACAAAGCAGAAAAAAATCATGTGCACCTACTGTTGCAGAAGTGTCAATAGAACAATTCTAACTGAGAAGTAACAATGTTCTATAATATTCATAGTAAGCAACAATGAGCCTCCAAATGTCAAACTTTGTTTATGATTTCAGTCATGAGTCATGTAGCCAGGAAAAATAGTGATTTCTCAAGACACTAAATCATCAATAAATAAAGTTCAGCATGAGTTGTTTAACATACACGATGCATGAATTTAGATTAAACTAACAGAAACAACTTATATAAAGAGAGATTTAAATTAGAGGTCATACTAGAAGGTTTATTTGGAGGTTCTGGGGCAATATGAAATCTCCTGTAGTTCTGAAGAATTTCACAAATTTCTGCAGGGCGTAACCATCGATGTTGTGCTTCCAAAAGTATCTGCTCAATATCTGTACATCCTAAGTCACTTACCAGATTAGTACTATAAAATTAGATATTAAACGACAGGCCTACACCTGAACAAAAGAGTGGTTAATAAAGACATGACACGGTCAAAAAATAACATTTTAAGCTATTAAGCCAAAGCCAAAGGTTTTTTGGAACCATAATATCATTATTCATTATAAAATGTTAAGCTATAACAGAGTTTTTGGACAAACAACAGATAATAAGTGCTCATGCATGACAAATGTGCAGTAAAACTATGATCTGGAAGCAAGGTTGTGTGCCTACAAAAATGAGAGAAGAAAGATACGCTACCAGCTTAACTTGTGCTTCACTGAAACAAAACATAAGCTCTCAGCTTTTTACCTCTATTTGTGAAACAACAACAGACCAAAACATAAACTTTAAAAATTAGAAGGCAAAGAATAAGCTTAGTGGCACTTCTGTCACCTAATTGTGCCTCTATGCGCATGCGATAGAGAGAGAGAGAGGGATTCTGAAAGATAACTCCACTATGTTATTCCTTTATAGGGAAAAAAACCTCCCATGAGCTTTCTAGGCCATAAGAACTTAGAAGCAATGCTATTACCCCCTTTGAATTTACAAGGAAACAAGAGTGCAGATTTCCTAGTTGTTCAGTTCTTCACTTGAGAAAAATATGCCAATGCTACAGGAACTAATAAGCCAAATATTAACATCGTTAATTTTAATTATGTAATGGAAGAGCATTTGTAATGCTCATATCACAGTAAAAGGAAAATATACAACCATAAGATAAATACTTACAGACCAAAACATACACTTTAAAAATTAGAAGGCAAATAATAAACTTACTGTCACTTCTGTCACCTAACTGTGCTTCTATGCACATGCAAGAGAAAGACAGAGAGCGAGGGGTTCTGAAAGATAACTCCACTATGTTATTCCTTTGGAGGTAAAAAACCTCCCATGAGCTTTCTAGGCCATAAGAACTTAGAAGCATTGCTACTGCTCAATTTGGATTTTCAAGGAAACAAGAGTGCAGATAAATTTCCTAGTTGATCAGTTCTTCACTTGAGATAAATATGCCAATGCCATAGGAACTGATAAGACAAATAATAACATGGCTAACTTTAATTATGTAATGGAAAAGCATTTGTAATGCTCATATCACAGTCATTAAAAGGAAAATATGTGATCATAAGATGAAAATTTACGTACTACCTAAAATATGGAGAGTTATGTGTTTCCAAAGAAACATCAGTATCATCCCTATCAAGAGACCTAAGAAAGATAAAAATATGTAATGACAAACGAGTCATCGAGAAGAGGGAAGCCACAGCTTCAAACACTAAATATAGAAAGAACAAAACAGTGCCAAAGTATGCACAAAAGGAGATAGGGCACCAAAGCTAGAATTATTTATAGATTGAATAGGTATAATAAATTTTGAAAAATAGCATAGTTCTGAGACAATTGCATGATCCAATATATAACCATCCACAAGCAATCATATATTGATAGTGTTCCATAAATCAAATATGGAAAGATTTTTTAGTTTGATCCTCTACAGCTATCAAAGGACTATATCTTACAGATCATTAATCAAGTTTTATTTAAGTACCACAAGCCATTGCACTTTTTAGAAATTCCTCTCCATTTTTTTTTCCACAGGTGAAGGAAACTTAAGTCTCTTTACAAACTGAGGGGGAGAGGAGGGGGGGGGGGAAGGTAGAGAGAGAGCTAGAATAGCAAAAGCAGCATAGTTTCTCAAGGTGATCCACATCCAAATTGGCTAATATAATTTGAATCATAGTTGTTCAGAGCCTTCAAAAATACTATTCTCTAAATGATAACAGAAAATCTTTCATACTTTCACTTACTAAAGAATTTGGGCCTCCTTTAGTAATGAATGTCAATAGAATACAACCCCTGGCAACACTTTAGGCATGAAGAAGCATCCAGGTCTTTACTCCATTGCAAAACTCATGCTTGATCTAATCAGGCATCCCATCCTAGATATATTCAAATTGGTTAAGAACCATTCATCAAATTGCACTAAAGTTTTCACTAGTGAATTTTTGTCACCTTCACAGGATTTCAACCATGAATACTGTACAGGACCATCTTGTATTTATTTTTTAAAAAGAAATCACCATCCATATCAAGCATCATACTTATAAACTCTTCTTGGTTGAAACTTCAGATTTCTCTCACAGACTTGCAACAAGAAAATTTCGAAAAATCTGCAACACATTCAACTACATTAGTCAATTACATTCTTACGATACAAATGCAAGGACTTGCACACAGATTTTGAATCAGGATATAAATCTTTTCATCAAGTTTATATCCAAATAGATTTGTAGAAGCAATCATAACTAACATTTTGTCTCATCTATTTGGCATCTATATTGCTGTTACTCTGTCAGTTTTCAGTTAATGGCACATCCTCCATTTAACAGACTTCTTGAACTCCCTTCTTACTACTTTTGTCCAGGAAGAGGCCATTCTAAAGAAATTCTCTACCACTTAGTGTTATGCATCATCTATACTGACCCAATTTTCCCCTCTCAAAAACACCTAGTAGAATCCAATCTACCATAAGTTGTCCGGGTATGGAGCCCTGTACTGGTGCCATCCTGTCATGTGTCAGTATGTCCCCATCTGATCATGTACCGGTATTGAAGAAGTATGATACAGTACATCCCGTACTGTCCGGTTCAGCATGGTATTACCTTGATCCAATCTACATGATTTTCCTTTCTACCACTAGTTTTGTGAGAACGGTGTCATTAACTGTGATTCCAAGGGACAAATAATATAAAAAACAAAATATCAACTCCAGTTCATATCCTTGCGTGTAAAATATTCTCATCAAAATATCAGCATCCAAGATTTAGTTTTTAACATATTAAATCATTGGCCACCATATAAAGGAGTCACATACTACTATTTTCACTGGCGTTCCACCGTAAATCACTTCGCTGCTATACCTGCATTCCTTAATAAAAACGAAGAATAAGAAGCAGCTGATCATCAGATCACTCCAGAATACCATTATTAAATTGATTACAAGATCAATTAAGCAACTTCTGCATAATACACTGACAATAACACATAGAAACCGAGCAAGAACAGAACAAGAGATCGCTCCAAAACCACTACCATATCCATCAAAACCAAGATGAAATCCTAATATCAACGTCCAAAAATTCCAACAACAACAACAAAAAAAAAAGGCAACTCAGTCAGCAGAGATCTCCGCGAATTCTCACCTAACTGAGGGGTCAATCCATACCGCCGAGCATCCGCCATCGTGTCACCCCACAATTAACCCCAAAAGCACGACACGATCTCAAAACCCTAGCTCTTCTCGCATCAGAATTGGAAGAACCAGAGCCGAAAACTGCAGCAAAAACAGCACCGGATCAGGTCAAATTCAAAGTTAAAGAGACCGAATCGGGATCGACCAATCTTCCATGAGGGGATTCCTGATCAGGGATCTGGGGAGATCGGAATTCTTTTTAATTTCGGAGGGGAGATGAGATGGGATTAGAAAAAGGAGAGAGAACCTTCGAAGGAAAGCCCAGAGCAGCCGCCGAGATGGACTTCGGAGGAGAGAGGAACGGGTACTTAAATGGCGACAGAAAGGTTGCAGTCGTTGCCGTCGGTTTGACGGAATGGCGTCAAAGCCACGACGGGATTGACGGGCGGAGGAGATGTGCACGATGGTGGACCGGAGGGTTGGCAAGTGGCCGCATAAAATGGAATATGCGGGGGTTCAGGGGATAAATTGCGGCTTCCACGCGAAGAGTACTTGAGTGGTGCCGTTTAGCAGGGGGCATTGCTGCTGGTCACTCGTCAGCCGTGGACTCGGAGCGTCCAGTGGCGTCCCAATTCCGTCTGATCGGCTACGGTAACCGACGGTTAGGATAAGGCGGTTGTCGTCAATCACCCAAAAGATCGAGGCAGGGGGCGGAGTGGAATTGGAGGGAATTACATTTTCGAACGGAACCGATCCTATTTGGGTAGCCGATAAGCGTCTCCACATGTAGACTCCAGCCGGTAAAAGGAAATCACGAATTCCGGGATGATATTTATTGATTTAAATTATCCCCGAAACTAGGAGGTACCTCAAAGATTAGAGCAATTGTTTCGTCATCATATTTCCTTCCTCTCCCCTCTTTTCCAACGCCAACCTACCACATGAGTAATTAGTGGCCAGCCTTTAAACGAAACCTTGATTTGGTTCCGAGAGTTTTAAGAATTATATTATTCTTTGTAGACCAAGGGTTCATGGTACATAAACCCTTATTATAAAAAGACATGAGCCTTCCGATCTGGGTTCTCCAGGTATCCAATAAGGGTTTTTGCCATGCAATGCCACCCTGTTCCCGCTCAGGTCGCCAGGAGCAATGCCAGGAGAATCGACGAGTGTCATGTGGATGTTGGATCTTAGTAACGCATCATATTAAATCAGAAAAAGATAAACAAGGAACAGGACAATATTAGATAGTAAAATCTTGTTCAAAATAAAAAATAAAATAAAAAGAAAACTCCCTTACGATGACAAGCCCGTGGGGCACACAAGGAAATTTGTACGTCATTCAAAGTTCCACACATGTGCTGCACCACTTCCGTCATCCAGCTAATTTTCTTTCGCCGCATGGCAGATTAGCGCGCAGAACTTTTTTGCTGTGAAAAATATGCACGATTCTCTTTTTTTTTTTTTTCTTAATTATGTAAAGTTGGCCCCGTTGAATTATTCCATGTAGAGAGAACCGGGGGAAAGTGGTTGAATTAAAAATGCAAGACAAAGGAATAAGACTTTGGAATAAAAATGAAAATAAATGGGATACGCATCCATGGATACCAAGCGTATCTATCGCGAGGCAAATATAGTTATGGTTTGAGTCACCAATTTTGTAGTTAAGCATTCAGAAAGAGTTTTGTAGATTAATATAGTGATTGTACCTATGTCTGTGATATTTTTTTTCTGTTTCCTTTATTTGTATTCATGCTTTTATATGAGTGCCCTGCCCTTGAAAAGATAAAATTAAAAAAAAAATTAAAAAAAAAAAAAGAAGGAAGGAAGAAGAAGAAGATGATGAATGGGTTTTGATATGGGGATATATGGCTGACTTTACTTTATGCCGAAGAGGATGTACCCATCTCATTACCACGGCCCAAGGTAAAGTGAGGCCGTAATTTTTCCGGATCGAGATTGCCAGCAACAGTTACTTGTAGAATTGATATTTGATTTCAACAGTACCGATAAAACATCCAAAATCATCATGTAATAACTCGCCCGGCCATGTAATGAACGTAGAGTGTGATCTTTGCGCAGAAATAGCCACCTATCTCTCTATAATAGGAAGCATCAAAGAGCCAGTTGGGCTCTCGGGCCCCTCCCGCTATCTTCTTTCCGTTGTTCTGTTAACGAAGAACAGAAACGAAAAGAATAGAGTAAGCGCTGGGTTGGGAGAGCACGGTAGAAAGGAAAAAAAAAAAAAAAAAAAGGAAAAGTATTTACTTTTCGTCTGGAAATTTTTTAATAAATAAAAAGAAAGTAATCGGAAGAAAATAGAAGGAATACTAATCCCTTCGACTCTTTTTTTTTTTTTTTTTCTCTCTCAAATCGAGCAGAATAAAAAGAAAAGAAATTGGAATTTAGTCATTTTTTTATAATTCCTATTTTACCCTTTCCTTTCTTTCCTATTTAAGGGTATAATAATAAAAACAAAGTATAACATTTCTTCTCCTTTCCTTTATTCTCTATTTTCAACCATGGTGAATAGAAATTATTTTCTTTTCCTTTCTCAAACTCCCAATCAAAGAAAAAGAAAGGCACTTCCTTTCCTTTCGTTTCTTTTCCCTTCTCACTAATATTTTTCTCTCTCCAAAACTCCCAACCAGGGCCTAAGAGAGAAAGTTAATTTCTTAGTTAAGTGTTATTTTAAAAAAATATAAAAAGAAGAATAAGAAAAAAGGAATACAAATCCTCTCCGAATCGGACAGAATTGAAGGAAAAGGAATTGGATGTTTAATAATTTATTTATATTCCTCATCTTATGTCTCTGACGATAAAGTGGATTGCTCTTGGCCTCTCTTAATTTTTCTATTACTTTCTGTTACAGCCATGACAGTGACGTGGCCAGGCTCAGGTATCGTCGAATACGAAGCGAGCCACGTGTATGTTTCCCCGGCCAAGTCAGCGCCACATCCTCAAGGCCAGGATCGGCAAGACTACACCGCCCGACGACTGCCTGAGGCAAACCGCCCTCGCCGAGGTCGAGCTCGGCTCGGAGTTCCTCCACCACTTCATCGGCGCCCGGGCCCAGGAGGGGTCCACCTAAGCCGAGGTCGGCTGGTCCTTCGCCAGGTGGCCGCCCGGAGATGGGCCCACCTCGGCCGAAGCCAGGCGACCTCCTGCCACCTCACCAAGTGTCCACCCAGGAGGGGTTCACCTAAGCCGAGGTCGGCTGGTCCTTCGCCCTTCGCCAGGTGGCCGCCCGGAGACGGGCCCACCTCGGCCGAAGCCAGGCGACCTCCTGCCACCTCGCCAGGTGTCCACCCAGGAGGGGTCCACCTAAGCCGAGGTCGGCTGGTCCTTCGCCCTTCGCCAGGTGGCCGCCCGGAGACGGGCCCACCTCGGCCGAAGCCAGGCGATCTCCTGCCACCTCGTCAGGTGTCCACCCAGGAGGGGTCCACCTAAGCCGAGGTCGGCTGGTCCTTCGCCCTTCGCCAGGTGGCCGCCCGGAGACGGGCCCACCTCGGCCGAAGCCAGGCGACCTCCTGCCACCTCGCCAGGTGTCCACCCAGGAGGGGTCCACCTAAGCCGAGGTCGGCTGGTCCTTCGCCCTTCGCCAGGTGGCCACCCGGAGACAGGCCCGCCTCGGCCGAAGCCAGGCGACCTCCTGCCACCTCGCCAGGTGTCCACCCAGGAGGGGTCCACCTAAGCCGAGGTCGGCCGATCCCTCGCCTCTCGCCAGTTGGCCCCCGGAGACGGGCCCAACTCAGCCGAGGTCAGACCGCTCGTACGGCGAGGGCCCTGGGGAGAGAGACGGGCCCCGAGGCCATCCCTCGGGCCGTACCAATCCCAGACGGCGTCCTGTACGGAGGGCGGCGGCACGCAGGACATCACTAGCATCGGCCCGACAGGTCCCGCAGCCGAGAGACGCAACCCTGACGACACAGGCCCCATAGATGGATGGCGCCCGCGCTTGGGGAAGAGGGCGCTCTCGCTGGGCCCAAGGCCTGACCGGCCGCCCTGCCAGCGCCGCCCTCCCCTCTTTCTCTTCTGTCTTTGCCTTTTCCCTGCTGGGCCCGGCGGACGAGGTCGGAAAGCCGCCTGGCACCTTTCACCGAAAAAGGAAAAGAGAAGAGGACGGGGGAGGGGAGTTTCCGAGACGGAAAAAGACAAATGCGCGACGGAAGGAGATAAAGAGGGAAGAATCTGGGGACGACAAGGTAAGCCAACCAGCCTGGGGACAAGGAGGGAGCACCGGCAAAAGGTTTGGCTCCGAAAGAGAAACGAGAGATCCCGAGAGGGGAACTCTAGGCGTGAGCTTGGCAAGGAGGCCCAGCCGAGATTCCGGTCCCCATAGCGTTTCCTTCACCAGTTAACTCTCTAAGTCGGGAACCCTTTAGAGGGCCCGGCTGGAGAGTCTATTCCTTCTCGTCATCTACTGACTTGACCGTCGGAGCTCCCTCGCCGGGATCCCCGGCCAGGGTCCTCTAACCCCTTTGTTGCAGGTTCTCCGCGGGAAGGGAGGCTCCCTCACCAGGCGGTCAAGAAGGATCGGCTGATCCGAGGCATGGGCGCGGCGGCGAGAGCGGCAACAGATTGGCGCGCCAGGTAGGGGGGGCAGGACACTAACCCCTAGTGGGAACCAGCTTTCTGCAGGTGTCACGCTCTCCAGCAATGGTGGTCACTCGTGGTCGTGAGGCGTCCACCAGCCGTGTGGGGGATGTCCACTCCCCTCCAGGGGGCCACAGCCCCGAAAGGGAGCTTCCGGCTCCCCCTCCTCTTCCACAGCAGCCTACCCCGGTGGACGGATCCCTTGTGGCCATCGTCTAGCAGCTGTAGACCTTGACCTCAGCGGTCCGACAGCTTCAGCATCAGCAACGGTCTCTAGCCACTCAGCCGCAGCCAGGGACCCCCGCGGCCCGTGCCGCGGGGCAGCGTGGGAGCCTGCGCTCAATCCAGGGCAGGCCATCCCACCCGAGGGCCATCTCCAACCCCCGGGGGAGCCACCAAGCTCCTGCAAAGAGAAACTATTCCGGTTCGGAGGATCACGAGAGTCGATCCCCGGCCAACGGGGCCGAAACGGCGCATCGCAGCAAGCGACGCCGAGGCTAGACCTCGCGCCGAGACCGATCGACGCCCCCTTCACCCGCAGCCTCGGTGGAAGACTCCATCGATGAAGCCATCAGGCGCCAGGCCGAGAGGCGCCTGGAGGAGCATGAGCGCAAGCTGGCGGAGTTCGCCCGCCGATTCGCCGACCTGCAGAACTCGTCGGCAGACCCGGTGGGCTACGACTCCCGCCCCCCTTTCTCTGAAGAAATCCAGGCAGAACCGATCCCGAAACGGTTCCGCATGCCGCAGGTGGATCCCTATGACGGAACCACCGACCCCCTGGATCATCTGGAGAGCTATAAGGCTCTCATGAGGGTCCAGGGGGCCACCGACGCCCTTCTGTGCATCGCCTTCCCGGCAACCCTTCGGAAGGCCGCTCGAGTCTAGTTCACCCGCCTCGAGCCCGGATCCATTTGCTCCTTCCATCAGTTGGAAGGAATGTTTGTGGCGCACTTCGACGCTTGTCGAAAGGTGCCAAGAGAGGTGGACAGCCTCTTTTCCATCCGCCAGCAGGACCAGGAGCTGCTCCGGGACTACATCACCCGGTTCAAGACCGCAGCCCTGGAGATCTACAGCTTGGACGAGCCTGTCGCCATGCTGGCCTTGAAGCGCGGACTCAAGACGTCCCGCCTAACCTATTCCCTGGACAAGAAGCCGCCCAGGACGTATTCCGAGCTCCTCCTCCATGCCCACAAGTACATCCGAGCGGAGGAAGCTGACCGCACCCGTCGAGAGCTGGACGGGAAGACTCCGAAGAAGCCGCTCCCGAGGGACACCCTGGGGGCTCGGAGGCCCGGGCCGTCTGCCGACCCTCGCCCAAACCCAAGGCCGAGGGGCGAAGCCACTCCCGAGCGGAGGTACACCCCTCTACTCGCACCTCGAACGAAGATCCTCATGGAAATCGAGGGCGAGCGCTACCTCCGCCGACCTCCTCCTCGGAACCCGAGAGCCGTCCGAGACAAATCAAAGTACTGCCAGTTCCATCGCGAGCACGGGCATGACACGGAGGAGTGTCGCCATCTGAAGCGGGAGATTGAGGAGCTGATCAGGAGGGGTTACCTCAGGAAGTTCGTCAAGAACGAGGCCCCCTCTGAAGGGCAGCCGCTCGCGGCCCTACCGCCTGTCCCTGCGATCGACAACCGCCCAACGGAGAAGCCCGTGGGCATGATCTCGCGTGGGCCCGGCCGAGCAATGAAGAGAGCCCGGGAAGTCCCGGAGAATGTAATCCCTCCCAGGGGAGGGGAAGTTAATGACAATGTAAACAACGATGCCGTGGTGGTCGAGATGACCATCGCGAAGCATCCTGTACATCGAATCATGGTGGATAGTGGAAGCTCGGCTGACGTACTTTTTTACGATGCTTTCTCTCGAATGAATTTGTCCCCCGATCAGCTGAAGCCAGTTCACACCCCCCTGGTAGGCTTTACAGGGGACTCCATGGGGGTCGAGGGGGAGATCACTCTCCCGGTCACTGCCGGATCCCCGCCCCGGCAGGTGACCGTCCTAATAACATTCACCGTCGTCAGGCTCCCTTCGCCTTACAACGCCATTCTCGGGCATCCCGGGCTCAACCAACTGGACGCCACCATCTCCACGAGGAGGCTGTTGGTGCAGTTCCCCACGCCTTCCGGGCTCGGAGAGATGAAGGGGACGATCCAGCCAGTCCCGCTCTGCCTCCAGACGGTCCCAGGCGCCAGGGGCGCGGAGCTCGCCCATGATATCAACGACCTCGATCTGAGAGAGAAGGAACCCAGGGGAGGGCCCGTAGAGCGCCTGCTGACTTTTCCCCTCGGTTCGGATCCCCTGAAGACGGTGCAAGTCGGGGCCCAGCTCCCCGAGGAAGAGCGAACCCGCTTGCTGGAGTTCCTCCGCGCCAACGCTGACGTGTTCGCCTGGTCAGCAGCCGACATGCCGGGCATCCCGCCCGAGGTTATTATGCACAGGCTGAACGTGGACCCAAGTTGCCGCCCGGTCCGCCAGAAGAAGAGAAGCTTCGCCATGGAGAGGCAGAAGGCGATCAACGAGGAAGTAGAGAAGCTCCTCGCCGCCGGTTTCGTCCGAGAGGTCCAATACCCTAGCTGGCTGGCAAACGTGGTCATGGTAAAGAAGAGTAGCGGTAAGTGGAGGATCTGTGTGGACTACACCGACCTCAACCGAGCTTGCCCAAAGGACAGCTTCCCTCTTCCAAAGATCGACCAGCTGGTCGACACCACCTCGGGGCATCGCCTCTTATCGTTCATGGACGCCTTCTCCGGATACAACCAGATCCGGATGAACCCGGAGGACAAAGAGCACACCGCCTTCATAACTGACCGCGAGACTTTTTGCTACAGGATGATGCCTTTCGGCCTCAAGAACGCAGGCGCGACGTATCAACGTCTGGTCAGTAAAATCTTCAAATACCAGATAGGCCGCAACATGCAGGTGTACGTGGACGACATGCTGGTGATGAGCAAACTTGATTCGGACCATGTGGCTGACTTGACGGAGACGTTCGGCAACCTCCAGCGCCATCAGATGAAGCTGAACCCGGCGAAGTGCGCTTTCAGCGTCTCCGCCGGTAAATTCCTAGGGTTTATGGTGACTCAAAGAGGGATCGAGGCCAACCCGGAGAAGGTCCAGGCCATCCTGGACATGGAGCAGCCCGCCTCCAAGAAGCAGGTGCAACGACTGACTGGTCGAGTCGCGGCCCTTAGCCGTTTTATTTCCAGGTCGGCGGACCGCTGCCGTCCCTTCTTCAAGGTGCTGAGAAAGATGAATGGCTTTGCTTGGACCGAGGAGTGTCAGCAGGCCTTCGAGGAGCTGAAGAAGACGCTCGCATCGCCACCTTTACTGTCCAGGCCCGAGGAGGGGGAGGAGCTTGCCCTCTACCTGGCGGTTACCCCGGAGGCCGTCAGCTCTGTCTTGGTCCGAACCGACGACCAGGGGCTCCAGCGGCCGGTGTACTATACCAGCAAACTCCTCCGAGACGCGGAGCTCAGGTATTCCCGGCCCGAGAAACTTGTTTTTGCGCTAATAGTGTCTGCCCAGCGTCTCAGGCCCTATTTTCAAGCGCACCCCATCGCCGTCTTGACGGACCAACCGCTGAAAGCGGTGCTCAGCCGACCCGATACTTCGGGACGATTGGCCAAGTGGGCACTGAAACTCAGCGAGTTCGACATTGCATACAGGCCAAGGTCGGCCATGAAGGCACAGGTGCTGGCCGACTTCTTGGTCGAGTGTGCAGGCTTGGGCAAGGAGCCCGAGGAAGGCCCCCCGGCCCAGCCGATGGAGGTTGGCACCGATGAGCCCGGAGAGGACGCCTGGATCCTCCATTTGGACGGAGCCTCGAACTCCGGCGGGAGCGGAGCTGGGCTCATCCTTGCCAACGGCGACGAGGTCGTCGCCGAGTGTGCACTCCGTTTCCAATTCCCCGCGACAAATAATCAGGCGGAGTACGAGGCACTTCTTGCCGGACTGAGAGTCTCCCGCGAGCTGGGCGTGACCAACCTCAAAGCTTTCACTGACTCCCAGCTCGTAGCGGGGCAGGTGTCCGGAGAGTACGTCGCGCACGACCCCCAAATGGCGAAGTACTTGGAGCTCGTCAAGGCGGGCGCGTCCAAATTCCGTCGCTTCAACATCTTCCACATCCCTCGCGGGGAGAACGCCCGCGCGGACGTCCTCTCCCGGCTGGCGACCCTGCCGGACACGATGCTAGGACGCGCTCATGTGGAGCGCCTTGAGGTCCCAAGCCTCGAAGCACCGGTGGAGGTCCATCAGGTCAGCCAAGAGCCCAGCTGGATGGACAAGTATGCTGCGTACATCGCCAGCGGCACCCTGCCGGAGGACCAACAGGTGGCTCGCCTCATCAGGAAGAAGGCCGTGCGATTTGTCCTGATGGACGGGCAGTTGTATCGAAGATCCTACTCCTACCCCCTCCTCAAGTGCGTAGGACCCACAGAAGCCAAGCTTGTGCTCCAGGAGATTCACGAAGGCATCTGCGGGAACCACGTGGGGGGCAGGGCATTGGCGTACAAGGCCCTCCGCTAGGGCTACTTCTGGAAAACAATGAAGGAAGACGCCGCCGACTTCGTGAAAAAGTGCGACCAGTGCCAACGTCACGCCACGGTGCAGCGGCAACCCTCCAACCAAATCTCTCAGCTCTCAGCCCCCTGGCCGTTCGCCCAGTGGGGGATGGACCTTCTGGGCCCATTCCCGCCGGCGTCTGGCCAGCGGAAGTTCTTGATAGTGGCTATCGACTACTTCACGAAGTGGGTCGAGGCCGAACCCTTGGCGAGGATCACCGAAGCAAACGTCGCCAAGTTCTTCTGGAGGTCCATCGTCTGCCGCTTCGGCCTCCCCCACACTGTGGTCACCGACAACGGACGCCAGTTCGACTGCCAGGAATTCGAAGAATTATGCAGCGACCTCGGCATCAGGCATCGCTTTACCTCGGTGGCGCACCCTCAGACCAACGGGGAGGCCGAAGTCACAAACAGGACCATTCTTCAGGGCCTCCGCACGCGGCTAGACCAGGCCAAGGGCAGGTGGGCCGATGAGCTTCCCAGCATCCTTTGGGCATACCACACCACCCCAAGGACGGCTACCGACGAAACTCTATTCAACCTCGTCTTCGGAGCCGAGGCAGTCATCCCGATCGAGCTCAACATACCCACGCTGCGCGTGGAGCAATACGACGAAACAGAAAACCCGGCCAGGATGATGCTCAACCTAGACCTTCTCGAGGAAACAAGGGACAGGGCCCGAATCCGAATGGCGGCGTACCGGCAACGTGTAGCCAGATATTACAACTCCCGGGTGCGGCCTAAGGTTTTTCGTCCCGGAGACTTGGTCCTCCGGCGCGCCGAAGCATCCCAACCACGGGAATGCGGCAAGCTATCGCCCAACTGGGAAGGCCCGTATCGGGTGGCAGAAGCCCTCCCTCATGGAGCATATTACTTGGAAGAATTGGGAGGTGCCAGGTTCCCCCGGACATGGAACTCCTCGAACCTGAGAATGTACTATCAGTGATGTAAGGCTCCCAGTTTCTGTAACAAAGCTTCCCCACTTCAAACACTCCCTTCTAACTTCGACAAGAAGGCCTACGGCATCGGGTTCAGTCCACAGATCCTGGGCTTCGACCTGGAAGGTGGCGCCGAACCCAGTTCGCCCACGCAAGCCCGGAGCACAGCTCAGCAAGCCGCGCAAGGCTTGAGAAAGCCTGCGGCATCAAGCTCAGTCCGGAAGATCCTGGGCTTCGGCCTGGAAGGTGGCGCCGAACCCAGTTCGCCCACGCAAGCCCGGAGCACAGCTCAGCAAGCCGCGCAAGGCTTGAGAAAGCCTGCGGCATCGAGCTCAGTCCGGAGATCCTAGGCTTCGGCCTGGAAGGTGGTGCCGAATCCAGTTCGCCCACGCAAGCCCGGAGCACAGCTCAGCAAGCCGCGCAAGGCTTGAGAAAGCCTGCGGCATCGAGCTCAGTCCGGAGATCCTGGGCTTCGGCCTGGAAGGTGGCGCCGAATCCAGTTCGCCCAAGCAAGCCTGGAGCACAGCTCAGCAAGCCGCGCAAGGCTTGAGAAAGCCTGCGGCATCGAGCTCAGTCCGGAGATCCTGGGCTTCGGCCTGGAAGGTGGCGCCGAACCCAGTTCGCCCACGCAAGCCCGGAGCACAGCTCAGCAAGCCGCGTAAGGCTTGAGAAAGCCTGCGGCATCGAGCTCAGTCCGGAGATCCTGGGCTTCGGCCTGGAAGGTGGCGCCGAATCCAGTTCGCCCACGCAAGCCCGGAGCACAGCTTAGCAAGCCGCGCAAGGCTTGAGAAAGCCTGCGGCACCAAGCTCAGTCCGGAGGTCCCGGGCTTCGGCCTGGAGGACGGTGCAGAAACCGTGTTGCCTGCGCAAGCATGAAGGCGACCCAAAGTCGGGCCCGCTTAAGGCTTGCCCTGCTGCGTCGCGACTCAGCAGGCCCCATCCTTCGATTTGAGCAATGGGAGGACCAGGCCTGCAGTTATTTCAAGTATTCCAAACCGACATCTCAGAAAGAAAAGAAGAGGAAGGTGAGACGGAACAACACGAAACAACGATCAAGGTTTTGGCAAAGTTAGATCTTCATTGATATGAGTGGTCAATACAAGCTGGGAGCCCCGACAGGCCGGGACTCCCAAAAAAACCAAAAACAACACGAAACGAAAACAACAGAGGCAAAGAAGAGAAGACTGTGCCGGGATCACTGGGGTATGGGGTCGGAGCCATCTGCCGGAGGCGCGGGTGCTGTGTCCTCGACTTCTGCAGCGGTCGGCTCCTGGGGCTGCTCCGGAGCCGCGACATCGCTGGTCGACGGTGCCGCAGGTGTCGCTTCGGCCGTGCCGGAAGCCCTGCTCTCACTCCCTGGCCTCCTGCCGCCGATCACGACCCCGCTCAGATCCAGCTGGGGGAAGAAGGCCCCCACCTTTTCCCGGCACATCCGGAACCCCTTCAGGAAGGAGTCCACGGCGGCCTCCCGGACCTCCGACGTGTACTCGTCGGAAGCCCGGAATTTGGGGACAGCCTCTTGCGCCTCCCGCTTGGCTGCCTCCAGGAGCCCGTTGACGTACGCGCTCTGGTCCTTCACCGCAGCCGCGTCTCGCCGGGCCTCCTCCAGCTGGCGCTCCAGCCATTGGGAATGGGCCTGCAGGCGGGCCTTCTCCGCCGCCTCCTCCTCAGTTCGGCGCTGGTTGGAGGTCCGCTCCTCCGACAAGGAGGCCTCCAACTCCTTGTTCCGCTCCTCGGAACGTGCCAGGTCGGACTGGAGGGCTTGCTTGTCGGCTCGCAGCTTGGCGCCCTTCTCCATCAAATCCTTGACGTCGGCTGCAAGCTTGCCGAGCTTCAGCTCCCGATCGGAGTCCCTCTTGGCGTTCCCTACGAGGAAATTTCTCAATAGGAGGACGTCGTTCCCGATTTGCAATGGCAAAAGCGACACGGGTCAGAGCAAAGGCAAATAAGCCTCGAGATAGAAAAAAGGAAAAGGAAGAAGCTCGAACTTACCGCGAAGAGCTGCGGGAGGATGCCGAGCAGCGCGTCCGCGTAGTCCCGGCCGCCCCGAGCTCGGCGGTCCCGGGCAGTGGAGGCGTACTCCATGACCTTCTCGGCCAGCCCCCTATCGAGGATGACCGAGTCCCGGTGGGTGATCACCGGCGCCGGAGCCTTCGAGCCGGCCCCTGCGGCGACTGACCCCTCAGCCGAGGCCGCAACCGATGGGCCGGCGGTTGCCGCAGGCGGCGCCGTCGAGGCGGCAGCGATGACGGGCCCGGCGATGGGCGGAGCGGCAGACGCTGGAGCTCTCTCGGCGGCACCACCAGGTCACGCGGCCGAAGTATCAGAGGCCCCGCCCTGAGGTGGCCTAGGCGGGGAAATGACGGCAACCGGGCCAGGCACGGTCGCCGCCATGACCTCCCGGCTCGTCTCCGTGCGAGCCCTCTTCGCTGCGGGCTCGTCCACCTCCACGACGTCCCGCTGGGTTGCCCCCTCCAAGAGGTTCTCCAATGAAAACTTCATCCCTGTAAAACAAAAAAGACAGGAAGTCAGCCGGCTCGGTTATGAAGAGAGAGGGGGGGGCAGAGGTCAATGTGGAACCGAATCTCACCGGTCTCACGGATGGGACTGATACCGGTCTCGAAAAGATTCTGCTCAGAGAGCAGAACCTCGAGCGCCGGGACCACGTCACTCAGGAGCTGGGTATAGGACTCCTGGTCCGCCGACTCGACTCGAGAATTCCGGTTCGAGGACCGGTCCGGTTCACTCCAGGCCCAGTCGACGTCGTCGACCGAGGCGAAGAAAAACCGGCTCTTCCATCCCTTGACCGAGGAAGGGAGGTCGAACCGGAGACACCTGGGCCGGGGCGAAATGTACCACCAGCCGTCATCGGTGGAGCACTTCTTCAGGGTGAACAAGGCCCTGAAGAGAGAAAAACGGGCAACGAACCCGTGGAAGTGGCAGAAAACAATGAAGGAGAAGATGACCCGGATGGCATTAGGAGCCAGCTGGGCCGGGACAAGCCGGAAGTGGCTGAGGAAGGAAAGAAAGAAAGGATGCAGAGGAAACCGAAGACCCCCAAGGAGGAAGTCTTCGTAGAAAGCTATGCGGCCGGGGCCACTCATGGTGACGCGCTCCCCGGACCGTGGAACAAACAGACGAATAGACCCCGGGATGCCATAGGCATCCCGGAGCAGAGAAAGATTGCCTTCGGTCATGGTAGAAGCATGACCGGAGGGACCGGCAGGAAGAGACGGCGGAGCAGGAAGAGAAGGCAAAGCAGGAAGAGAACGGAGGGGCACGACAGGTGCAACCGGAGGGGACCGGATCCCCCTGGGGATGCCAATGGTGACACCCCCGGGTTGCAAACGTCGGCGGACCTCCTCCGGAATCACCTCCTCATCTGAGGAGGAAGAAGATGGAGTCCTCGGTCGGGATGGACCGGCCTCGTCCGGGTTGGAAGAGACATGGCGACGGCGCGCCATAGAAAAGGAAAGGACAAGAAGATCGGAAAGGAAATGAGAAAGAAGGAGGGGGGCTAGAGGAGAAGGAGGCACTCACCGAAAATGCACAGACGAGCGCGAGCAACAGGAGTTGTTAGCCTGCAGCAAACCGCCCACGAAGCAAGGGAAAAGGCCTCGTTCTGGAAAGTCCCCTCCCTTTCAAACTCAACCGACAGCGGCCGTACCCGTCATTCCGCCTCAGGCCACTGGATGGTCGTCACGTGGGCGCACGCCCGATACCGACGCCTCGTTAGCAGAGTAACGGCCTCTGCCTCGAAGCGACGCATTGATTATGGGCAAGTGGGCGACGCGTGGCGGCTCCCCATAGGTCTTCAGCCGCATCGAGCCACGACGACGAGGATCGTGGCAATTATGATGCAAGATCTTCGCCTCTCCACGTCATGTCCGCATTTAATCCCGACGTTCCGTTCTACGATGTCCCGACGAAACGGCGGGCTGGGGGGCAACTGTTACAGCCGTGACAGTGACGTGGCCAGGCTCAGGTATCGTCGAATACGAAGCGAGCCACGTGTATGTTTCCCCGGTCAAGTCAGCGCCACATCCTCAAGGCCAGGATCGGCAAGACTACACAGCCCGACGACTGCCTGAGGCAAACCGCCCTCGCCGAGGTCGAGCTCGGCTCGGAGTTCCTCCACCTCTTCATCGGCGCCCGGGCCCAGGAGGGGTCCACCTAAGCCGAGGTCGGCTGGTCCTTCGCCCTTCGCCAGGTGGCCGCCCGGAGACGGGCCCATCTCGACCGAAGCCAGGCGACCTCCTGCCACCTCGCCAGGTGTCCACCCAGGAGGGGTCCACCTAAGCCGAGGTCGGCTGGTCCTTCGCCCTTCGCCAGGTGGCCGCCCGGAGACGGGCCCACCTCGGCCGAAGCCAGGCGACCTCCTGCCACCTCGCCAGGTGTCCACCCAGGAGGGGTCCACCTAAGCCGAGGTCGGCTGGTCCTTCGCCCTTCGCCAGGTGGCCGCCCGGAGACGGGCCCACCTCGGCCGAAGCCAGGCGACCTCCTGCCACCTCGCCAGGTGTCCACCCAGGAGGGGTCCACCTAAGCCGAGGTCGGCTGGTCCTTCGCCCTTCGCCAGGTGGCCGCCCGGAGACGGGCCCACCTCGGCCGAAGCCAGGCGACCTCCTGCCACCTCGCCAGGTGTCCACCCAGGAGGGGTCCACCTAAGCCGAGGTCGGCTGGTCCTTCGCCCTTCACCAGGTGGCCGCCCGGAGACGGGCCCACCTCGGTCGAAGCCAGGCGACCTCCTGCCACCTCGCCAGGTGTCCACCCAGGAGGGGTCCACCTAAGCCGAGGTCGGCTGGTCCTTCGCCCTTCGCCAGGTGGCCGCCCGGAGACGGGCCCACCTCGGCCGAAGCCAGGCGACCTCCTGCCACCTCGCCAGGTGTCCACCCAGGAGGGGTCCACCTAAGCCGAGGTCGGCTGGTCCTTCGCCCTTCGCCAGGTGGCCACCCGGAGACGGGCCCGCCTCGGCCGAAGCCAGGCGACCTCCTGCCACCTCGCCAGGTGTCCACCCAGGAGGGGTCCACCTAAGCCGAGGTCGGCCGATCCCTCGCCCCTCGCCAGTTGGCTCCCGGAGACGGGCCCAACTCAGCCGAGGTCAGACCGCTCGTACGGCGAGGGCCCTGGGGAGAGAGATAGGCCCCGAGGCCATCCCTCGGGCCGTACGAATCCCAGACGGCGTCCTGTATGGAGGGCAGCGGCACGCGGGACATCACTAGCATCGGCCCGATAGGTCCCGCAGCCGAGAGACGCAACCCTGACGACACATGCCCCATAGATGGATGGCGCCCGCGCTTGGGGAAGAGGGCGCTCTCGCTGGGCCCAAGGCCTGACCGGCCGCCCTGCCAGCGCCGCCCTCCCCTCTTTCTCTTCTGTCTTTGCCTTTTCCCTGCTGGGCCCGGCGGACGAGGTCGGAAAGCCGCCTGGCACCTTTCACCGAAAAAGGAAAAGAGAAGAGGACGGGGGAGGGGAGTTTCCGAGACAGAAAAAGACAAATGCGCGACGAAAGGAGATAAAGAGGGAAGAATCTGGGGACGACAAGGTAAGCCAACTAGCCTGGGGCCAAGGAGGGAGCACCGGCAAAAGGTCTGGCTCCGAAAGAGAAACGAGAGATCCCGAGAGGGGAACTCTAGGCGTGAGCTCGGCAAGGAGGCCCAGCCGAGATTCCGGTCCCCAGAGCGTTTCCTTCACCAGTTAACTCTCTAAGTCGGGAATCCTTTAGAGGGCCCAGCTCGAGAGTCTGTTCCTTCTCGTCATCTACTGACTTGACCGTCGAAGCTCCCTCGCCGGGATCCCCGGCCAGGGTCCTCTAACCCCTTTGTTGCAGGTTCTCCGCGGGAAGGGAGGCTCCCTCACCAGGCGGTCAGGAAGGATCGGCTGATCCAAGGCACGGGCGCGGCGGCGAGAGCGGCAACACTTTCTTTTATATTTCTTAATTTTTTATTATTATTTTTTTTTATAAGTAAGATTTTTTAAGTAAGATTTAGTATATATAAATGTTTGGCTCATCCTAAAATTAGCTGGTATTAAATACAGCTTGGATAATCTTGAAAAAGAATTAAAACAATAAATATCGTAAATCAACTTTCTCAATTTAAAAATTGGATTACTTCCAACATGCTCTTTCCTTTCCATTATTTTTTTTTCTTTTTCATAATTATTCAGGAGAAGAGTACTAAAGAAAACCAACCTTGGTTCCGCACATGCACAGTCGCGTTTTTGCTCGAAGAATCTGGATGGAGCCGATGAGGCAGGACTGAAAGGCTAACCGGACCAAAAAGAACTGACCTTGGATCCGTGTGCACGTGGTCTTATTTTTACTTGAAGGATCGAGATAGGGATAGAGCAGATGAAATTGGGACCGTAAGGTCGACCAAATCAAAAAGCACCGATCCAAGTTTTGCGTGCGCAGCCGCGAAGGTCTGACACTCGGATGGCACGAAGAGCCACCTTAAAAGGTTTTGAGGTACAAACCAGACTTGAAAACACAAGGACAGGCCAAAACTTCCACCTCATATATGCAAGACTTGAGTCCCGGTAGATACGGCATGGGCATACTCCTAGTGTACCCCGGATACAAGTTCAGGATGGCTAGGACGTGCACCTTGCGTGCAAGGCAGTAGCAGGCCAAGACTCGCACCTCACACATGCAAAGTCCCGACGAGCATGGCACGTGCATGCACCCATCGCATCCTAGAGATAAATTCAATTCAAATAATATTTATGATAAATAATTAAATTAATTTTAATTATTTATTAATATTTTTATATTTTTCAGTTTTTTTTAAAAAAAAATTGATGCGGTCCATCCTTGCTAACAATAAAAAAAATTATATATATATATTTTTCTCGCTTCTAAATAATTTGGGAAGGGATTATTTTCTTTTTTTCTTTAAATTTACAACCCAAAAAAATACACCTCCTTCCTTTTCGTTTCTTTTCTCTATTTACATTTTTTTTTTTTTTTTCTTTCCAAACTTCCAATCAAATTCTTAGTTTTTTTTTATAATTTAAACATCAAAGATTCTCGCCGGAAACAACTCCAATAAGAAATTTGGCAGGCCCGGTCTCCCTTCCAAGCAACTCCGCAGCAAGTTAACAACCTCAGTCGACCTCAAAATTGCTGACCTCAGCACCGGGAGACAGCAGCAACAATTCCACGGATGGTAACAAAGGCACCAATTTCAAGTAACAGGACGCGTCTTCTTTTAATCTCAAAGATTTCCTAGGGGGACGATCATACAGCTACTCGTGAAGACCTTTTTTTTTTCTTTAAAGCATATGTCAAAGGGTATATATATATATCCTGCGAGGTTCGCTTTACGTGCAAAGAACCGAACTGGCGATCTCGATGCTAGTAAAGAGTTTCGTTTGGCTATAAACTTGCAGGTGGTGGCCGTAAAAACAGCAGGTCGTTTTAAGTGCAACACTGCTATTCCAGATCCGTTGTGTCATCTTATTGTTCTTGTATGACTGCTTCAGGTATCTTGGATGCATTGGAAGTCTACAAATGCCTCTACTGGTTAAACTAGAGGCCAATGAGATGAGCACGGTTCGCACACTTGCTGACACATGGAGAACAAATAGAGTATATTTCTTGAAACTTTATCTTTCTATGATAATTGGCCAGGAGAAAATATTGGGAACAAATCAAGATATACAAGGAAAAACAAGAAAACAGTCTTTATGGTAGTGCATCCAAACATGGAATCAAGACTCCTATCTTTTTACATGAAATAACCTGTCCGTTAGCCGAATGCTCTTGCTGGCCTCCATTGTCACTGATGAGTCCAAAACTAGCATAATTAAGAGAAAGAATCAAGGGGCCAGGACTTTCCTCCACTCAATCTCAAGTGAAGGTGCAAGCATGTAATCATGCAGCAGTAACACCATCATGCTCTTCTGCATTAAAATTCACAAAGGCAATGGAGTAACATTGCCGATTTCATAAATGCTTATTCAAATTAATCTTCAATGAGGAAGGAAAAGGACTTCTGCAAACAAATAGATGCTCAAACTACACCAGCTAGAGTACTCCAAAACACTTTTTCTGTGGAGGGAAGTTGGTCTGTGTTCATTCTACTTTCAGAATCATCTTCATGAACTCATATACAAAGTAACTAATGGTAGCAGAGTGCAAAACCTGAAAATGAAAAGAAAAGATTCAACGAGACAATTCCTATAAACTATCAACTAACAATTTATTCACAGATGAGAGAAAACAAATGACTCCATTCTTAGATGACTGGTACAAATACCCGTAACAAGCTGGGAATCAGGCCTGCATACAGTGCAGGGATTCCCCCTTGTTTGACTATTTTCACGGATGTAGCAAATGCATTTAGTTTTGTTGCTTGAACCTGCATTTGTAGCTGTCGTCTGAGACCAGACTACCTCAGAAGGATATGCGGCAGCCTCAGCACAAGCACCAGCAATGGCCCCATACAGTACTGCTCTCATGGGACCTAGCTCTGGTTGATCCAAAGCATTCACATCTTCACCTTGTTCTTGTTTCATCAGAGATATCATCTTCTTTCCTTCAGGTGAATGAAGATGCCCTGACTTCAATATATCAAAAACATCATAGAAAACTGCACCAGAAGGGGCCATGCTAATAAGAGAAGGTACAAATCCCTCGTAAAGAGAAAAGAACCCTTCAGTTTGCACCATGTGACCAAAAACACCCATAATGCTGCCTAAAGCTTCCCCTCCAGGTGCTACCATCTTTGTAATGATCTGAAATTTAAGGCTTGCATTGCATGCAAAGAGACATCTTCAAAAGTTTACCAAAAAAAAAAAAACAGACATCTTTAAAGAAGGACAAAAACAGGGAAACTGCAGAAAGAACATGCTACTCCTTAAACAAATGAAAACAATATTGTCCTCAGAAGAGACCAGTGAGTTTCAGATTATGTTGCTTCATGAGAGTATCCCTGATATTATTTAGCTAATTTATCTCACAACAAAAACAACCAGGGCAATTCTTCACAAAATTACTTGGTTGCTTGTCATCTAGCATTGGGAACAAAGTGCTACAGTTAACCCCCAATCTCAACAAACAAAATACAGAATATATAATGGAAAAAAGAATTTCAGGCCCCAAAAATGATGAATACAACCAAATGATGCATACCGTACGTGTCCATTGGCAGACAGTATTGTAGCAGTGATGCCAGCTGCAGCACCTGCAAGGAACCTTTCACAATTTGTTGTTTCTTCATGTCCAGACATTTTGAGAAGTTGTTTCCTATATGTATCATAAGCATAGAAATTTACTGCCTTAAATGGAGCAGTATGAAGAATGTTGGCAAAATTGCCCTTCCAGAAGCCTTTTTAAACCTTGCATGGTTGCAATTTTATGGATAAGTGCATATGAATTCATCTGTTCACCATGAACCGTATAGTCCACTTTAGCCTCTCAAGAGGAGCAACAAAGGTTCCAATACACCATAACATCATGTTCAGGAAAGATAATATAATGGTGACGCCAATAAAAAAGATGACTAGTTTTTGAATATCATTAACACATATGACTGAATAAATTCCTTCGAGTATTCAGTTCACAACTAAAGGAATGGTACATTATTTAACAACTTCGTCAAAAGCTCAATAGCAATGCAAAATTTGCTTATGCAACAAGAAACTAGGTGATATGTTATGATCTAAAAAATACCCAGAATACAGGGTTCAAATTTGTTGCCAGATCTATATGAAAGAAATATGCAACCTGTGAAGTTGATTCACTAGATGCCCGATTAGACATTTAAGGCCCCATTTGGCATTGCTTTTGAAGGGCCAAAAAGCACTTCTTGGATGGCCAAAAACTCTTTTGAAATAGTTTTTTGGCTAAAAAAAGGTCTGCTAAGGAAAAGATCAAATTTGGAACTTTTAGGCAAAAGCTCTACCTCAGATGCATCGGGAAGCTCTTTTTTTTCAAGAGGGAAAAAACTATAGTATAATATAATAATATTTATTGTATTATATTATATTATATTTTGCTACAATAATATGATATTATTTTCGTTATTACCATTCTAACATAATAATATGAAATTCTAGATAGGGTGCATTTATCAAGTATACTCCAAACAATTTTGACTGACAGGATCCCATCCATTTATCAAATGGTTTCTTCCAATAAATCTCATGCATTCAGGTGACAAATACTGGTAGCTAGAAAGTCCTAAAACTTGGAAATTCATTGATGAAACCCACTGAATGCTCGATATCAAAATACGCGAGGCAAGTGCAACATACTCATGCATTAAGTAGAATCATGAAATAGTAAACAGCTAATTATCAAGCACATGTTTTCAAAAATTCTTCCCATACCGGATAAATTATACTCACTCCAAAAAGGGAATGCAACGCACATACACAACAAAAAAAATCCATGCAGCCATTTACTACCTGCCCTTTAAGCCTACAGAAAGGTTTCTACTCTCCTACTCTGCCATAAAAATGAAATTTCCCCATAGCACAATGAAAAGAATGGGCATTCCAAAGTGCATACAGAAGAATGTCAGAAAGATTGAATATAAATATACAAATTATCCATTAATACTCACTATTTCTTGTTTACAACTACAAAACCAAGAAGGCATTCAGGACCTTATACTACAGGCAGAAAGCAGCTCGCTAACACTAACTTCACCTGCAGTTGTGACCTTAGAAAATTAAAAAACATATGATCAGATCCACCAGAACCATGCAAACTCTTTCATGCAGTTGTCAGATCCGCTCCAGAAAAAATATTCTAGTAAGCACTCTGTTCATCTTTCTCCTTTCCTGCCCACTTTGGTCTGGAGGTGGACTGCAATGATCTTCCCTGTGTCAATATGAGGTCTGGATCAGTGAAGCTAGAGCTCCGATGCTCACCAAGTTGGACATGACAAGAGTATGAGCCCCACTACTAAATCTATCATAACTGCACCCTGATCTGCCCATTCATTGGAATGAGTCTAAAGCAGATACCATCCAAAAGCTTGTGAGCATCTAGGTCTAAGAATGCATGAAAACAATTTTGAACCTGCTTTTAAAATAAAAGGTTTCCTCTTGCTGTCTTGTTAGACCAAATGCCCCCAAAGTGCCAGAGATTTTGCCTTCTTTGCACTTGTAAACATTTTTGTCATCCAATTTAATGAGCAAAAGACAATTCCTCGAATTCCATAGGAGCAAGCAGCTCCAGAAAAATCAGTTGCCATGGAATCTTTAAGAAAAAATCTTCCTTATTAACCCATCCAAAAAGTTCCTGCAAAATAATGTGTTTGATATTTGTCTGATGGTCACACCACAAAAAATTTGGACATCTACCCAGATTGCTGGGAGTTCCATCGTTGAGGCATTTACCCAGGTATTAAATGAATGGATCTGCCAGTGACACATGAAGCAGCTGGTGTAATGGCATGAAAACCCAGCAACTCAAGTTACAGCAACACCATTTTCTGTGCAAAAGCCAACAGTTCCCTTGGACATCCTCTCAGAAAGATTGGAAGCAATGGAATATCTATTATTGTCATAGCAAGCATTTACCAACGCAGCATAAGTTATGCGGTCAACAATGCAATGTTCATCCAACAGTTTGTTGAAAAACAAACATGCAGCATCAACCTTCGCTTCGGAACTGAGCTTTCTGATTAGGATATTCACTGTCCGGATCCACTGTTTCTTTTCTAGCCTCTCCAACACGGACATAGCAACATCACTTTTGTCTCTCTTACAGTACTCATATGCTAATGTAATGCGACTGACTTCACATGGAACCAGACCCTTATCTAACATGGACTCATATACTGCTCGTGCCTCCTCTAATCTACACTCTTTGCAAAGCCCACTTATCAAAGCAGCATATGTAACTGAATCAGCTAGACAACCATTCTGGATCATCTTCTCAAAGACTCTCAAAGCAGAGCTTGCTTTTCCAACCCTACAGTAACCACCTATCATTGATGTATAAGTTTGCTTTGTTGGAACCAACTCCAACCCGAGACATCTCTCAAGAAGCCTCTCACTTTCATCCATCCTCTTTTGCTTGCAAAATGCAGAGATCAAGGTGGTATACGTATGAACATCCGGTTGGCAACCGGCTCCAACCATCCGATCAAACAATTTTAGAGCACGAGTAGTCTGGCCTCGCTTGCAGTGCTCACTTATAAGAATAGTGTAAGTGAATTTATCCAGCTGCAAACCCTGATTCAACCCTTCTTGAAGAATCCTATAAGCCTCTCGAACCCTTCCTTTCTTGCAGAGCCCATCAATGACTGCATTGTATGTACAAACATTTGGAAGACAACCCTCTTGTTTCATTCGGTCCATCAGTTCATAAGCTCGATCCAAATTTCCTTCTTTAGCATGCCCATCGATCAGAGTGGTGTATGTGTTTGTGTTTGGTGCCAACCCTTGCTCAGACATCCTCGCCAACAACATCTCAGCTCGATTAAGCTTATTTTCTTTACAATACCCTGCAATCATTGCAGTGTAAGTTTGCACGTTTGGTTTGTACGAGTCACTCCGAACAAGCTTCAGAAACAGCCGGAACGCTCGCTCTGTCCACCCAATCTTGCACAGCCCATCGATCAA
The DNA here is from genome assembly GCA_021397845.1 of Areca catechu. Lineage (NCBI taxonomy): Eukaryota > Viridiplantae > Streptophyta > Magnoliopsida > Arecales > Arecaceae > Areca > Areca catechu. The sequence continues at coordinate 155,719,660 of CM038043.1, read as the reverse complement.
TGAAGTGTGGGTATAAACATTTGGCTTCAGCCCCATCCCAACCATCTCCTCCAATACTTGAAATGCTTGCTTCACGCTTCCCTTCTTGCACAACCCATTTATCAAAGCGGTGTAATTGATGACGTTTGGAGCCAAGCCCATCTCCGACATCTTCTCAAAGAGAGCGAAAACCCAGCCAAAGCGACCCTTCTTGCAAAACGCTTCCACAATCAAAGTGCACGTTGCATTATCTACACGGAAGCCTCTCTCATCCATCGCTCTCAACAGCTTCTCGACATCGGCAACACGACCCTCTCGACAATAGGAGACAATCATTGTCTTGAAACTGTAAGAATTGGGAAAGACATCATTTACTGGCATTTCCCCGAACAATTGCTCAGCATATGCCATCGAGGCAGACTCGATAGCAATTCTGAGGACCAAATTTAAGGTGTGGACGCTGACGGGCAAGCCCTGGCTCCGCATGTCGAACAACATCTCCACAGCTTCCTTTAGCTTCCCGATCTCGGAAAAGCTCGTCACCATGCATCTCATGACCTCCTGGGCCTTCTCCAAATTGCCCCTACCGACCAACGAGCTCGCCACCGTGATGTAGAACCGCAGGAAGTGCCTGAATTCCGGGCGAACGATAGCCCAATGGAAGAAGCTTAGCGCCACCATCGATCCTTCTCGCTCTGCGAGGAGGCAGGCGGCGGCCACTGCTTGCTCTGCGGTCACGTCAAGTCGGAAAGACCGAAGCTTTTGGTCGCCATCGTCGAAGGATTGAGAGACCAGACGGCAGATTCTGTCGACGGTGATGGATTGGGGTTCAATGCCGCCATGGCTTGGCTTGGTGAGTTCGAGAGGTGGGATTTGGAGAAGCGGGGAGGATTGGGGGTTTGGGAGTGGAAAGTTGCGAGCATGGGAGAATGGGCGGGGGATTTGGCTGGGGAAGGAGAAGGGAGGAAAAGGACGAAGGAAGGGAAGGCGGCGGAAGAAGGGCATGCCCTTCGATCGAGAGAGAGAGAGGTGGGGGGAGAAGAAGGGACGGAGTTGAGAGTGCTCGGATGTCCGGAAAATGGAGAGGAAAGGAGGCAATGCTAGCCGCCGAGGTGGCAGCCCGTAAGACGGGGCCTTACCTCACACCTATTTAGCAGGAGTTGGAAAAAGAATATCGTGGTTGGCTTGGTTAAATTTATAATAAATTTTTGAAATTCACGTTAAATTAGGAGGACGAGAAATTATAAATTTTTAAAATTTTCGTACCATTTAATTAATATTTTAATAATATTAAATTAATGCGTTTATTTTTGGATAAAAAAATGAAAATTTATATCATGTCGCGTAGATAAAAGATTAGGACCTTTCTTATTATTCTATTGGTATCTCAATGGTATTGAATTGATATACTTTTGGATAGGAAAAGGTTTCATGGACCCAGCATCTTATATCAAATACTTTTTTATAATAAAAAAATTTTCAAAAAAATTTATATTTATTTTATTTTTTTTAAAAAAAATTGATAATACAATGCTAAAAACAAAGAATGAAAAGTGCGCGTACCTGTAGCTCCCGTTGAATGGTGATAATAAAAAAATTAAAAATATATATAATAAATTATGTTCACTCGGCTGACACCAGTGATAATCAGGTTGGCGTGTTCATCTTCGGATGAAAAATGACTACGGAAAAATTAATATGCGCCGTATATCGAATATTTTCTGATTGGAGTTGAAGAACCGTCTAGGAATGGTCACGTTCGGGATCTAACTCCTTCTCTTTTTATTTAAAAAAAAAAAGTGCACATGAAAAATTTTGTAGGAAACTTTTTCGATCAGTCCTGGCTGTGAATTTATGAAAGCCGATCTTCCTGGTCCCTACGCAGCCAATATTCCCACGTCGTTGTTCCCGTTACGCATTAAGTTTGTTTTCAGTTTTTGGAGGTGTATGGTTCTATCTCTCTTCGTACGCGATTACTTACTGAAGAATTCATCATTTGAAATGAATCTGGCGAGGAGAGGCAACCTCTTCATCAGAGTTCCACACGGGTCGCAATATTATTTAACTATAAAATATATAGTTATGTTTAAAATGACGACCAAAATCAAAGATTATAAATAAAATATTTAACAAGAATTTTATTCCAGCTTTTTTCTTGTACGGTGCTATAATGTTTAATTCACCAGAAATAGAACTAACGGTCCCTCCTTATCATATAACTATAACATGCAATCTTTTGGCATGATTTATATTTCAAAATTATCTAAATTACTCTCATACATGATCCCTTTTATGAAATGATCCCGATTCCTTCGTTCAACACCATTTGATTTAAGTTATGTCGCACCCCAAATCTCCATTTCATGTCTTAAAGTTTCTATTAGGTTACTCTTTTACATCTAAAACCTTTCTTTTCGCCTGTTTGTTTAACTTCTTCACGCCTTGAACGTTTTCTCTAGTTGTAGATGTGCTTCTTCTTCTTCTTTTTTTATCACTATATATATAACATATATTTTCATCGCCTATTCATTCTTGTGAAAGAGAAATTCCTAGAAAAAAATCCATCAACCTCGTTTAACATTCTAACAGTCTTGGGTTCTATGTATATTGGAAATACTATTTCCATGGTTGTGCGCTCTTATGATAGTCAAACCCACATCATTTCAATTTTACAAGATATAACTTTTAATTATTTTTTTAATAAAATAGTGGAAAGATAGAAGCATCTATCCTATGCAACGAGAGATATAAAAATTTACATTCCTAGCTATTCGAAAATGCTTATTATGCTCATGAACAATAAGGATGTTGGAAATATATATATGAAATATATTTCAAGTTAAATATCACAATAATTAAAATAGTTATATCTTATTATACATTCTTGATCGAATCCACTAACATGATAATCTGCATGAGATAATATACAAATTACTTATAATTTTTATAGTATTCTTCATTTAAATTAGTATCCTTTTATACATCTATATATATAGTGGCGATATGAATGTAGTAATTATAATATATGCATAATCACAAAATTGGTTGATAATATGTTGAAAGAATGATCTTCTTATATTGCAAGGGAAAGTGGCCCATCTTAGAATGTTGAGTATACATGATGTTGCAAAAATGGCCTGAAAAGTAACTTATCTCATATTTACTTATTTGCAATCTCAAGTAATTTCAGTCAAATTGTTGAAGAAACAAGAGCTATAATTGAAAATGTACCAAGTCGAAGAAACATGTTGAATGCTTGGAAGAGAAATATGTTGAATGCTCGGAAGAGCTCTATAGAATGTATGAATCAAGAATTTGAGAATGTCAAAATCCTTCGTGATATAATTCATAACTTGTATATTGCAAATTATAGGGTTTTTGTATTTATGAAGAATGATCATGCATGTAACCATCGATTGTGCATATGAAGGATGTAGATGGCCCATTATGCTTCTCAACTTAGGAATCAAGATAGGTTTGTAATTAAAACAATGAACACCAAATATACATGTAGAGGATAGTTGCAAGTTTGATCTCATCCTAAGGTTTTGAAACATTGCATGTGTAAAATTATAAAGAAGAAACTGCAAAATATGACTCCGAGTAGGCCATATAATATGGTAAAAAATATTCATCAAGAATACCATGTGGAATTACTGTATCATCAAGCTTGGTATGGGAAAGAGGTTGCTATCAACGCGCTCTATGGTCACAGATTAATATCTTTTAATTAGATATGATGGCATTGTGATACCATTATTTAGACTAATCCTGGCAACATAGTAGATTATAGTAGAAAATTAATTCAAACATCTATTCATTTCATGTCTTAATCAACAATTTTATAAAAGGTTGTAGATCTCTAATATCCATAAATGAAACATTTATTAAGCATAACGATGGAAGAGTTTATTTGGTGCTACCAACAAATATGTGAATAATGATATATTTCCTATAGCATATACCATTACTAATACTTAAGCCAATGATAATTCAGATTGCTTTTATCAGGTTTTGAAAGAAACTATAAACTATTGCATCAATTATCATGGACAATACTTTACAATTATGATAAATAGACATCAAAAACTTATCAAAGCAGTGTCGAAGTAATTTACTAGTAGCTACCACTTATATTGCATCCATCATGTTAAAAGACAATCTCAAAAATTAGGTATGCAGCACCATTTTCTGAATTTTTAAGTTACAACTTTAAATTATCTAGGTACATTAAGATATTATTGGTCGCATACATGATCCTTTGAACATTGTAGATGTAAATGCTTATCCATCATAATGTAGCTGAGAGGAAGAGGTTGGTCAATTTATTAAATGATGTTGCATATACTCAAAGACTGAATACTTTTTAAAAATTAGTTAGCAAACTTATAGCAGAAGATCATGAAATAAAAAACTTTATCACATCAGAGCATTAGGCGGATGCAATCTATCTAGGTCTATGCTAGGGTATCATGATATCTAATGTGACAATATATTAATAGTTGGATTCTAAAGGCTCAGCATGTTTTCATTCCTTAGATTGTTAATCATACAAGAATTGAAAGTATGCAATTGATGCATGAACAACGAACTTGGCATTATAGTATCCACATTCATCTTTATCTCGATCCTAAAAAAGTCTTATAGAGAAATATAGTAAAAGGTCATAGGTTATCCATCTTTACATCAAATATAATGAGATATAATGTAAAGGATACAAACTACTCATGTAAGGTTGACTTGCAAGAGTACATCTGCTCTTATGGCAAATGGCGAATCTTCTAGATGCCATGTAAGCATGCCTGTACATACATTACAAAGGTTAGTAGATCATTGTATCATGTTATACTTTTAGATTAAAATATATAAAGCATCGTATGCCAAAGTTATCAATTCAATTCTTAATATTGAGGTGACCTATAATGCCATCAACGAGATATGTATATTACATCTTATCATAAAGACTTGTCCGAGCAAACCTAGGAAGAAGAGAAGACCTTTACTAGTGGAGTTATCAAGAATTATGAAATGTACGTAATACAGGAAAGGATACAACAGAAAGATTTGTAATGAGTTGGTTGAGTAAATATTTAGGATTTAAATTATTTTATAAGTAGAATTGCAGACATGATGTACACCAACAATACTACCAGATGATGTGAAATTGTAATTTTATGTAAACTTATAAAGCTTGGGGAAAAGATTGGTTGATCCATTAAATACTACCATATATATTTCAAGACTGAATGTATTTATTTCAAAAAACTAATTAGCAAATTTATAGGGGAAGATCTGGGAATAAGTAACTTTATCACACATACAAAGTTGGAGTGTTGGGTATATTCAATCTTTCCAAGTCCACACCAAGGTATCATGATATCTAATATAGTAGAATGTTTTGATAGTTGGATCTTGGAGGCTCAACATCTTCCCATTCCTTAAATAGTAGATCACATAAAACTCCAAATTATACAAACAACAAACTCAAAGTTATAGTATTGAAATCCATGTTTGTCTTGATTTTAAGAAAGTTTTATTGAGAAATACATATTGGAGTTTATCCATCTTTACATCAAACATCATGATATATGACATAAAAGGATACAAACTATTCATGTAAGGTTGACCTACAAAAAGGCATCTACTCTTATGAAGAAAGACGAATCTTCTAAATGCCACGTAAGCATGCATATGTATGCATTGAGAAGGTTGGTAGATCATTGTATCACTTCATTGATAATTATTTTCAAGCTGAAATATATAGAGCAACATATCCCGAAGCTATCAATCAAATTCTCGATATTAAGGTGACCTAGAGTGCCTCAAACGAAATAAATATTTTACCTTCTATCACGAAAACTCGTCCATGCAGACTTGGAAAGAATAAAAGACCTTCATAAATGGAGTCATCAAAAATTAATGTTGGTAACGTGGAAAAGGACACAACAAAATGACTTGTAATGAGTTGGTTGAGTAAATGTTTAAGATTTGAATTGTTTTCTCAGAAGTGTAGAATTGTACATAAGATGTATATCAATAATGTCATTAGATGGTGTACTTTGTAAAAGCTTTTTATTTGAACATAGATGCTTTGTTCATACTTTAAATTCTATGTTTTCCTTTTCTAAAATCTAAAAGAAACAACAGAAGCAAAGTAATCCAGATTAATTGTTATAGTTTCTCGATTGCAGAAGTCAACCTTGTATCTTGTATTGTGTCCTTGCATTGTGTCCCTACAGGATTGTGTCCCAAACAATCTTGGGAACAAATTATCATCACACTACATTGTGTCCTAGTAGCATTATAAATAGATAGATAATTTCACATGTTACACAAATATCCTTTGATTACATGCATTTAGTATGTCTCTATACACAGTTAACATAACATGGCACACACATATTATGATCCTATACACAGATAACATTAGATGATATAAATTTAATATGACTCTATATATAGATAACATGAAATGGTACATAGTTAATATAATCATGTACACAGCTACAAATTGAATGAGCATTTCAATTTATGTATGACAAAAACCTAATGAATGCCCTTCAAGAAAATTCAAAAGGCACATTGGGTTTGGGAACTTAGCATTAAACTAGCGAGAGGTTCTCGTATATGCTCATATGTTGGTTGAGCCAATGGTTGATGAGAGATAGGCTCTCCCTGTAATCGTATATTGGCACGCTTTAATATTGGTACGGTCCAATTCAGAATTTTTTTTGAAGGCTTTGTACTTTACTTACGATGCATGCTTGCTCTCCATGTTGGTTTAATGCTCACATTGGGCCGATTTGCATGGTACAAAATTAAAGCAACTGCTTTCCCAACCCAACTTGCTACACGGTTAAGGAATCATGGTACACAGTTACTGCATCATGGTAGATAGTTACGGAATCATGGTATACAATTAAGAAATCATGACATATAGTTAAATTAGCATTGTATACAATTAATGTATTATCATACATAGTTAATGAAACACAATATATAGTTAATGTGTCATGGCATACAGTTAATATATCATAGTACACAATTAAGAAATCATGGTACATAGTTAAATTAATGTTATACATAATTAATGTATTGTTGTACATAATTTATGTATCATGGTATATAGTTAGTGTATCATGGTATACAATAAATTATCATAGTACACAATTAAGAATTCATTGTGCACAGTTAATATATTGTGGTACATAATTAAAGAATCATGATACATAGTTGTTATGTCATAGTACATGGTTGTATGTAGTAATGGTTGTATGGTTGTTTGTAGATAATTAAAGAAAAATTAATTAATTAATATTTTTCTATTATTTTTAATTATTTTAGTTTCATTGCATTTAGGGTTTCATATTTGTGTGATTGCATCATCCAGTAACCTAATCTTAAGGGCATACAATATTTACATAAAGAAGGGATTTCATCACCCTTCCTTAGCCCACAATCACCATCTTGAAATCGATCACAGTCTAATTAAAATCAATTAGACTTAATTTGCTCTAGTGAGCTAGGGACACTAACAGTCAGGTCCAAGTATTGTGTGAAAGCTAGTGCATCCAATCTTTTGATTATCACTTGAACTTGGTGTCTAAAGCTAAATGTCCAGAGGCAAACGTCCTAAGCGGACTCATGGTTTTTAATTAGAACCCTGCGAGAGCAAGGGAAGCCTTCCACGATCCCACATCTTACCTGGCCAGTGGATAGGATAATTATTGAATTGGTTGTAAATTCAGCAGACCCATTCTACTTGAGCTCTAGGTCTAGGAGATCCTAGTTCGAGTCTTGTGTGTGCATTGCATGACAACTAGATCAGGTACACCCTATCAGCTTAATCAAATCCAACCCAATTCATCCATGGACCCTAACATGGAGGCTTGGTTCACTGAGCAATTTAGGTGACTTACTACTAGGCTTGGCCAGATGGATGAGAGAATAGGTAACATTGAGGAATCCCATGCAACTCGATCAGATCCTGAAACACCTAGACCCATTCACCCAGGCCAAAATTCTGAAACCCCTAGACCCACTCCCCTAAGTCAAAGTTCTGAGACACCTAGACCCATTTCCCTAGGTCCAAGAGCCCAACGTTGGGAAGTTATCCTATATCCTATTCCTAGGCGCCAAACTCCTGATGTGAATGACCGGTGTTGCCGCCAAGATCGTCGTGGCTCATAACTGCTGACGGAGTCGGGTGTCGCGCGTCCGCCCGCCTGGAAACACCTCTGGCGCCTCAAGACCTGCAAGGAAGCAATGTCAGTGACCCGGGCTGGGGATTCCGGCGAGGGCACTCCGACGGTCAAGTCAGTGATGATCCAGGGGAACAGATCCTTCCGGTCGAGCCCCTCTGGATGAGCACCACGCTAGGAGTGAATATAGTGTGAGTGGAAGATGAGGACGAGCCGGGAGTGGTGTTGGCCGAGGTGGTCTTGCCCTCTTCTCTGGCCTTCCTCCCTTGTGTTGCTCTGGTTCATCTGGTGTTCTTGAATTGAGAAGTATGCTATGGATGTAGTGATACTGGATCAGATGCAGATATCTCTTTTGCTTATTCTGGCGGGATTTTCTACCTTGGTTTGCTTTGGGATCTCCCTCCATTGTTGTGTACGGCGAGGTACCGTGACATAGACGGGACGTCTCTCATGTTTTGACAGTTAAGGAAGCTTCCATAAATCTCTGACATTCCTTGTGCCTGTCCCCCTCCTAGGAGCCTGACAAGGCCTCGATCGATGGGCCGCCGGTCTTGGGACCCGCGCTCTTCGGTAGGGTCATTTCTCCTGTTGTACGGTGGATCGGCAGAGGGCATGGCACCTTGATGTGAGCTTTCCTTTCTTTCTGGAGTGAGTGATGGCTGTGGACATTAATTACGGCATGGTTGGTGTTGTCGTACGGCCCTCGGGAGTATCGTCACTATCCTCGGAGGGGAGGCATGGCTCCCTTGGCGGCTGGCGCGTTGGTTTGAACTGAAGGCCGAGCTGGAAGGGTAGGGCCCGCCTTCGGTGGACTCGCCTCGGTGCTGCTCGGCGGAGTGGAGACGAGCTGAGCTCGGCTGCGGAGGGGCACCTCGTGGCGGAGGAGGCTGAGCTCGACTCCTAACCACGGGGCCCGGCTTTAGGTGAGCTCAGCACCGGGGTGCCGCCCAGCCCAGGGGACCTGAGCTCGGAGGGGCGCCTCATGGCGAAGGAGGCTGAGCTCAACTCCTGACCACGGGATCCGATCCCAAGGGGTCCGCCTTGGGTGGGGACTCGGACTCGGCTCCGGCCTAAGTGTTCCGGGCTTGCGGGAACGGACCTGGCAGAGGACGGAGCTCGGCTTCGGCGGGCAAAGGTGTTGCTTCAGGGGAGCTCTGCCCGGCGAAGGCGCTCGTGTTGAAAGCTTGTCGTGGCGTCTGATGGGGGCTCCACGTTAGCTACCTCGCGCCACGACAGCTATCCCGTGCCACATCAGCGATCTGGCCCCATCAACCGAGAAGAAAGGATCCTTAGGAGTATTCGATTAAACGCATCCATATTTGAGGGTAGTTTAGATCCTAAGATCTATACATATTCGGAGAGTGATATGGATCACTACTTTGAATGGTACGAAATGTCGGAGAGAAAGTTCAAATTCACCCAGCTTAGGCTAGTCCGATAGACTAGATTATATCAGAAAAATGTAGAACGACTGAACCGACAGAGATGTGACCTACCCATAGATACATGGCGAGCCATGAAAGTAAAGCTTAGGGAGAAATACCTACCATTCTCATATGAACAAAAATTATTAGATCAATGGCAAAAATTAACTCAAGGAAATAAATCAGTAGCTGATTATATTGCCAAATTTGATGAGTTCATTATGAGGTGTATTGTAGTCGAGCCCGAAGCTGTCACCTTGTCAAGGTTTAGAGTTGGCTTACATGAAAATATCCAGAGGGAGTTATTCTTAAGAAAAGTTAAAGATTTGGAACAGGCTTACTAGATTGCTAGGGATTGTGAACATTTTCAGAGAAGACCTGTTACCTATAGACCTGAGTCAAATAAATTAATACCCCTGGAACTAGACCAAGCCCTAATCGATTTCTACCTAGCCGACTCAATCCTAGTTCTCAATTAGTTCGTAAGGAAGATAAAGGAAAGGCACCCATGGTCCCTAGAGATAGGAATCAAAATACCGTATATTTTAGGTGCCGTAAACGTGTCATTTTGCTACTGACTGTCCCGTACGAACATTGCATATAGGTGAATGTGAGGAAGAGATTGTAGAGAATGTAAAAGAATTTGAGGAGGAAATTTATGAAGCTGAAGAAGACTTGGTAGAAGAGTACGAAGGTGATGAAGAGCCCATAGAGTTATCTGACCTATTAGGTGTAGTTAGGTGCATTCTAGCTCAAACTAAGAAGAATGAGGACTGGCGTAGGATAAATATTTTTACAGACCTTCATTAAGCTAGGAGATAAGTGTGTAAAATTATTATAGATAGTGGAAGTTGTGTGAATGCAATATCTACTAATGCTGTTAAGAGCTTAGGCTTACCCACAGTTCCACATCCTAGCCCATATAAGGTATCCTGGATTGACACTACATCAATTCCTATTAGATTACAATGTCAAGTCCCAATCCAAGTTCAATCCTACCAAGAGAAGGTATGGTGTGACGTGATTCCAATGGGAGTTAGTAGCATCATATTAGGCAGACCATGATTATATGACCATGATGCAACCCTCTTTGGCCGATCTAACTCGTATTCATTTAAACACCATGAAAAGAGAATTGTGATCAATTCGACCCACCCAAAGACAATACTAAAAGATGGTCTAGTCATTTAAGGGAAAAGGAACCAGGATTGAACCTAATTAATGCTAAAGTGTTATAACATGATATCACTGAAGGTTCAACAGTCTGGATTATGACTACTAAAGAAGTTCATGATGAATCCCAGAAAGAACATTCTAAGGAGATTTTAGATTTTCTAAAAGAATTTAAGGACGTATTTCCAGAAGACCTCCCTGACTGTTTACCTCCATTAAGGAATGTACAACATGCTATAGACTTAGTCCCAGGAGCTACCTTGCCAAATTTACCTTACTATAGGATGAATCCTACCGAGCATAAGGAATTACATAGACAAGTTGAGGATCTTCTTAGGAAAGGATTTATCAGAGAACGTTTGAGCCCATGTGCTGTTCCAATCCTTTTGACTCCTAAAAAGGATGGCACTTGGCGCATGTGTGTAAATGTAGAGCCATAAATAAGATTATAGTGAAATATAGATTTCCAATATCTCGCCTTGATGACATGTTAGATATAATGGCCGGTGCTACCATATTTTCAAAGATAGACCTTAAGAGTGGCTATCATTAGGTTAGAATTAGGCCCGGGAATAAATGGAAGACTTCATTTAAGACTAAGGATGGCTTATACGAGTGGTTAGTGATGCCTTTTGGCTTATCGAACGTATCTAGTACTTTTATGAAGATTATGACTCAAGTTTTAAAATCATTTATTGAAAAATTCGTAGTGGTATATTTTGATAATATTCTCATATATAGTAAAAATAAAAAAGGATCACTTAGATCATCTTCAGCAAGTTTGTCAAGTTCTTAGAGGAGATAATCTTTATGCAAATTTGAAAAAATGTAATTTTATGACCCCAAGGATTATTTTCCTAGATTTTGTAGTGACTGCTGAAGGAGTATTGGCAGACCCCGAGAAGATCAAATCCATAGTTGAGTGGCCTATCCCTAAGAATGTTCATGATGTTCGGAGTTTTCATGGATTAGCTACTTTCTATAGGAGATTTATTCGAGGGTTTAGTATGATTGTTGCACCCATAACTGATTGTATGAAGAAAGGAGCTTTTGAATGGTCTAAAGATGCCAATAGGGCTTTTGAAGAGATTAAAGATACAATAACCCAAGCTCCAATTCTGAGGCTACCAGATTTTTCGAAAGTTTTCGAGGTTGCTTGTGATGCCTCAAGGGTAGAAATTGGAGGAGTCTTGAGTCAAGAGAATCACCTAGTTGCTTTCTTTAGCGAGAAATTGAACGATGCTAAATTAAAATATTCTACTTATGATAAGGAACTATATACGATGGTTCAAGCACTTAGATACTGGCGACACTATTTGCTACCGCAAAAGTTTGTACTCTATTCTGATCATGAAGCTCTTAGATTCCTTAACTTGTAAAAGAAATTAAATTCTAGGCATGGAAAATGGGTTAAATATATACAAGCCTATATTTTTGTTTTGTGACATCAATCGGGTATTGATAATAAAGTTACTGATGCACTTAGTAGAAGATTCATGCTCTTGAATTGTGTTAGTACTAGAGTAGTCGGATTTGAGAAGTTGAAGGATGAGCATGAGAACTGTGATGATTTTGGTGAAATTTATAAGGTAATTAGTCAATGACCAGCTAGTTCTTATAGTGAGTACACTATTCAGGATGGTTACTTATTCAGGGAAAGTAAACTATGTATTCCTAATACTTCACTTAGAGACTTCTTGATTTGGAAAACACATGCTGGAGGCTTGGCTGGACATTTTGGTAGAAATAAGACAATCTTAGCACTAGAAGACCAATTCTATTGGCCGAGTCTTAAGAGGAATGTTGCTCAAATTGTAGCTAGATATAGAACTTGTGCTGTTGCTAAACAGCAAAAGCAAGACACTGGCTTATACACCCCACTTCCTGTACCGGATTGCCCGTGGCAAGATATTAGCATGGACTTTGTTCTTAGATTACCTAAAACCCTAAGAAAAATAATTCTATATTTGTAGTGGTTGATAGGTTTTCAAGGATGGCACATTTCCTATCTTGTTCCCAAACCTATGATGCATCTAAGATAGCCAAGCTATTTCTGAATAAAGTAGTTAGACTATATGGTTTATCTAGGACAATAGTTTCCGACAGAGATGTCCGATTCACTAGTTATTTATGGAAAACACTCTGGAACTTATTAGGGACAAAATTTAAGTTTTCCACATCTTATCACCCTCAGACTGATGGCCAGACTGAAGTAGTGAATCGAAGTTTAGGAAACTTACTGAGAAGCTTAGTTGAAGAGCATACTGCTAATTGGGACCTATTACTGTCTAGAACTGAATTTGCATGTAATAGCTCAGTGAATAGGTCTACAAGAAAAAGTCCTTTTGAAATTGTTCAGGGATACAAACCTAGAAAGCCTCTAGATTTAATTCCTTTATCCATGAATGAGCGCATATCTGAATCTGTCGAGTCATATGCTAAACATGTAAAAGAATTGCATAAGGATATAATTAAGAAAATTAATGAAAGCAATGATTCATATAAACATATGGTTGATACTAAGAGAAGACTCAAGGAATACAATAAAGGATACTTTGTCATGGTTAGACTACGACCTGAACGATTCCTACCTGGAATCATGAAAAAGTTACATACCCGTAGTAGTGGACCATACAAAGTGATTAAGAAAATTGGGTCTAATGTCTATGTGCTCGAGTTACCACCTGAACTATGTATTAGTCCAACTGTAAACGTTTCAGACCTTATTGAGTATAGGGAGCCAACGTTCATTCCTAGTGAGCCATTTGGGCCTAATTCAGTCCTTGAGAGTGAACCAACCCAAGTGTGTCCACCTGCCATACCACCAGCCCGGAGAGACAAGATTGAGCAGATCTTGGATGACAAGATCATCACTACTCGGAGCAAAGATTACCAGCGATATCTAATCCGTTGGCAAGAACGATCCGAGACTGATGATTCTTGGATCACCAGAGAAGACTTACAGAGAGTTGACCCTGACTTATTAGAGCATTATAACAGTGGAGTTGACCCATACTCGACAGGATAGAGTTTCTCTCACCCGGAAAGAATTGATGCGGGTACCAGGGCCAGGAAAAATCGATAGGTTGAACCCACATCCCTGTGGATCACCTGTGAATGAAGCCCTGAACCCAAACCCCTTTTACCATCTAAATATTCAATCTTAAATTATGTAAATATGGTTGGTTATTTAGTTGGTTAAACCATGTGATTAATTATTGAGTCCATGTAATTAGTTATGTCATGTGATTAGTTGAGTCCTGTAATACAAGAGGGGATCCAAGTCAACGTCCCATGTGCACTCAAGTCAAGGCCCATGTGGCCCCATGTGCCAACCAAATCAGCTTGTTCTTGGCGCCACATGACATCCTACTTGGCGCCACCTTTTCAAGATTTTTGGACATCACTTGCCACATCATCAGGGGACATCAACACATGTCATGTTTGGACATGTCATGCCATTTTATGTTAGGACAACACACTTTATGTCTTACACTTTGGTCGGCCCATATGAAAAGAATTAACGCCCACATGTGAGAAATAATTGGCGTCCTCCTTTTAAGATAAGTGAATGAGGAGTCTCATCCTTGGCACCCTCTCACCTCAAATTAATTCACGCCAATCCAAGGAGTTGGCCAACATGTTTTCCAATGCCAACTTCCAAGAGTTTCATGTTATCTAGTCAAATAAAGTGGAGAAGGTTGGAAGGTTGTTTTGCTTCAAGTGTTTGGATCAAACAGGTTCCAAGCTGCTTAAGTTTCCAGAACTCAAGAGTCTCACCAAAACTTTTGAGTGTTATTCTATCCAAACTGGAGAGTCCACTTGCCTGCAAGAGCCCACATCATCCAGACTCCAGAGTCCAACAATCAAGGCCAAGCGATGGAGCCATCTTGACCCTACATCATGACAACTCACCTTATCCTCATCTTGGCCCAAATGAGATGAGAGCCCCATGTTATCACCCACCTTGGAGAGAGGTCCAGATCAGCCCAGAGACAAGAGTCCAGGATGCCCAGAACAAGGATTCCAGGAGTTGTAGTCCAAGGAAAAACAAGTCTAGTCTTTGTATCCCTTACACCACTGTTAAGGATCTATAAATATCCCATCAACCCCCCTTGTATTATTATTATTCATTCATCAATAAAGACATTATTATGTCCAATTCCTTTGCTGTGCATCGCGAGGTGTGAGGTCCTTTCCTTTGTTCTACAGAGCATCGCGGGGTGTGAGGCCCTACTTATCCAGCAATCAAGAAACCCTAGCCACCACTTCTAACCTTTCTCTTCCATTATTCTTTCCTTCCTTACTACTTTCTAATTTGATCTTTCTTTGTTGAGTATTTGCAGGTGATCTGGAATCAAAGTCAAGTATTCTTGCCTCGAAACCAGCATCGTGAGAGATCGGAGCTCGAGGATCAAGATCTTGAAGCCCTGCCGCAGAATCTTGAGAGTCCAATCAGATCTGCATCAGGGAGACAGTTCTTCGTTTGTAACACTTAAAACCTCTTCCCTTCTCTTTAATATCTGAATAGTTGAAAGTAGACCCTAGTTTACGATGATTTTTTAACCACCAAATCCTGATTTTCTTACTTGTTAGGTTTACTTGCGGGTAGTTAACCAAAACTAGTTTACTTTATTGTTACCTTTGAGTCTTCTTAAAAATCTAAAAAGATAATAAAAAAATTAATCTCTATTTTTCTTTAATAATTAGGACTTATTAACAGTAATTTAGTTTTAATTATTGTCCCGCATCAATTAGCTTGATGGAACTCTTAGTTATGATCCTTCCTTGGACTTCATCCATAATGGGCGACAATATGAATTGGCTTCATCTGGGTTGGACGACAAGAAATAAGAAGAAGCGCTCCTCTTTGAAATGTGCGACAATAATAATTCTTAAATGAGAAATAGACAATAATTCTTCTCTCTTCTTGGCATGAGTCCCCTTTGAACTTCTTGCATTTGAAGATATGCTCCATCTTGAATTTAAAATGAAACTCCTTTGGATTTGAACTCTTCATGATAAGATAGATAAGAACCATTTTATGTTGAATTCTCCTGTGTCCCATTCTCTTGGCCGACTTTTCAAGGATTGGCGACAAAACAAAAATGGGAAAGAAGATGGACGATGAATTGAGATGTGGAGTCCTCTTCTACTCTTAAAATCAGCAACACCTTGGAATTCATGGGCGACATTTCATTCTTGGCGCAAATATGGCTTGGACTTCTTCTCATTTACTTCTCTTAAAATGAGTGTCGATAACTTTTCTTTCATGTGGTCCACCATGTGGGATGGGTGAAGTGGCGTGTGACATGGTGAGGTGGCTTGGGCATCCTTGAATTGATGAGGTGGCACATAATGAGTTGGCATGAGTTGTTGGTGGTGCCAAGAATTGACTTGGGTTGGCATATGGAGTCACATGGATCTCGACTTGGATCCTCTTTTATATTACAGGACTCAATCACATGATTAATTAAAATCAACTAATTACAAAGGCTCAATTATAACCAATTTCAAGCTCAACTTGACCAATTGAAATCCAATTTGACCAAAAGGCATAACCAGCTAAACAAATATTTCAACTTGATAAATAGGGTTTGACTCAACTTGATAAATAGGATTTATATATATATACAAGTTTCATTTGGGTTCAAGGATTTTTTTACAGACTCAATTTTGGATCCAGGGATTTTTTTTACATATTTTAATTTTGACGTTTAGGGCTAAAACCAACTAGGCTAAAATAATAGAATTTAAAATAAATATTTACAAGTGATCCAGGGCTTGGGCTTAGGGCTTTATTTACAGGTGATCCACAGAAATATGAGTTCGACTAGTCGATTTCTTCTAGCCCTGGTGTCTACACCACACAATTTCAGTTTCCATATTTTATTTCAGTTAAAGTCATTATAATGACAGCATTAACTCTATTGAATAAAATATGCTAACTACTAAATAATCTTTATGCAGTTAATCAATAAAAAAATACACATAATATATTTCAAAAAATCTTTATAAGATTATTTTAATAAGAGCCCTTGGTCTAATATAACAAAATTTTCTTTAAAAAAGAAAGTAACTAATATCTCTCTTTCAATATATAATGCTATACAATCCCTTCTAAATATCTTATAAAGGGATCTTATAAATTTCAATGAACGGGCCATTTTGGTGGTCACCATCCATCAAAATTAATAAACCTTTCAATGAGAGATCATCAAGTCATGACCTCTAAGATGACATAAGATACATGAAAGATAAATCGAGATTATATACGATGCAACATGTTTGAGGTATAAACAATAAATAAATAAAGGTTTTAAATATAATAAATCATTTTCAACAAGTATATCATGTGCATCATCATAAAATACTTTTTTAGATAAAAAATATGACATACTTTTGAGTTTTAATAATGAAATCAATATAATGAGAATATAATTTTTTTGAAAATATGTCTCCTTTGGGTAGACAAATTTCTTAGGCACAATATATATCTCTTTTCAAAGAAACAAAGGTTAACACAATGAGGCTACAATGCATTCAAAAACCTATCCCCTTTGGACAGATAAATTTTCTAAATCCTATATACTTCCATCTTTGCTAATTTGACCCAGTCAAGACCTCAGCAACAACATTATTATTAACATAAAAATAAATGTATAATCAAAGATGACAGGAATGTAAAATACTAGTCAATGAGCATATACATAAATGATATACAAGAGTCCAAATACAATATTACACATTTTTCTTTGGACAGAATATGCAATATATATAAGAACTCTTCATATGAAGCTACAAACAAATGAAATACCTTAATAATCACGAAACTATCCCCTTTGGGCAAACAGACCCATGAATGCTAAAAAACCATTGCAATACAATGCCTCATGTAATCCTTCCAGATTAAAACATACAATCCCTTTAGGCAAGCAGTTGTATGCAATAACTAAAAAATATCACTTACATGATAAAAAAATTAATGGACTGACATAAACAAACCACTTTGATGATAAATATTTATGTCAACCCATAAAATTATTCATACAAGAAAGATAAATGCCTAAACAAACATAAAATGGCACACTTTAACGACATGTATACCATAAAAGATCAATCCAAAATAGGATACTCAACAATATGCATCACACTGATCAAATTATAATATAATAATATATTCTAACTATCACTTCTATCAATAACACTTACTACACAACTCTAAAATATCCTTGGATAAAAATTATAGTATATAATAAATATAACAATCAATTACAGTCAATTTTAGATCAATAGTAATAGAGACATCAATATGCAATTCCAAAATATAATAAAAGATAAATAATTAGTTTGCAATAATTCAACTATTCAAAATTCATAAAATGCTCCGGATCTTTTAGGACTATACAAATATATACTCGAATTATATAATAGCGAGTAGAATTGCATATAAATAATATATAAATTATTTAAATATTTTATCGTGCATGAAGAACTCAACCAAAATGTTCTTCAAATCGTTATGAGTCCAACGATCTAAAAATCGCTCAAATCAAATGTAAATCAAGCAAGTTACAATATTTTTTATCAAAAACAATGATAAAGGACTAAACCATAAATTACAGAAAATATAGGAACTTTTTTCTAAAACATATTTTTAAAAAATAACAGGGACCTAAAAATAAAATTTTTAAAATCCATTTATAATTTATAGGGATTTAAGTACAAAAATCTCCTTAACCCAAAATTAGACTGACCCAATGTGATTAGGGTTAGCCACTTTCATTAATTTGGGCTCAACTTAATTTATGGATTTAGTTTTAAGCAGGTTAAAACCTGATAATCCAAAACCAAAGTCCACTAAACTTATCTCCTTCCATCCTTTCTATTCAATGATGAATCAACCATCATCAAGCACTGAAAATGAGGCAAATGTCGGCCTCCATGATCTCTGGAAATATTAGCAAATAAAAGGTACCAGAAATATGTAATGTTTTTATCTCAATGTCATTCTCAACATACATGATAATGCATAACATATTGAACATATTATGACATGACTATAGCACTAGGAATGATATGAAGAACAAGCATAGCATATTTTAAGTACAGACAAACCAATATTCCCATTAATTTGTTATGACCCTCGTGTCTATTAGAAATACATGTGAGCTGTATGGTAATATGTTTTTACTTGAGCTAGAGAAAATCATCACTTGAAAGAAGAGATGAAATCTCGAGAAACAAAGGCCCAACAAGAGGGTTAGGTACAAATGGTCCATTGATCTTTATGCGCCACCATAGATTATGGATGTCTGTATTAAAGTTTTTCTGAGTAAGAAAGAGCTGGGCCCCCACAGTGCATTGACGTTCCACAATGTCAACCCTTTTTTTGGACCAATATATAAATATAAATTTTGCAAGAACTAAATTAAAAAGGACTAATTTATAATATCAGGGGTCTATTTGCAAAATGACCCTTTTTTTATGGAATATTAGGTTATTGGTTTTTGGGTTAAGACCCAAAACCAAAAAAAAATTCAACAAAATCTTCATCTCCTTCCCCACGATAACCAAAAGAACAGAGAGTCTTTAAACCACCAACCGCCATTGCCCCTAACCCAAAACCACCTCGCCAGTGCAAGAATCGGTGAGAGCCACCAGGACCGGCCAGGGACAGCCGGTCACCGCCTCTGGCGGTGTCATCGATGATGAAAACAAGCCCAACAACGGGTTTCAAAGATTTGTCCGATTTCACATTTCTTTTTTTTTGTTGTTGTTACAAAACCCAGGCAAGATCATGATGGATCACCATCGACCAGAGTTATTACCGCCACGAGAACTTGGTGGCACCGCCGGCGAAGAAATGAGAGATTATGATCGGTTGGGTGTCAAGAAAGCTGAGATGGTTGACATAGCCACCACTTCACCGCCACCAGCTTCCATGGCCTTATTCATGCCACCGCCAGCCTCCACGGCCTCTCTACATCGCTGCCGGCCATCTGTCGATGCCAACGATGGACAGGCACAGGCACGAGCGCCGTCGCCGCCGCCAGGGGAGACAAGAAATTTTTTTTCTCTCGGGGTGTGTAAGAAGGCGGAGCCCCCTCCATGCCACACCATCGATGGCCATCTCCACACCCCTTTGGATCTTTACAACCATCTCCTCACCACCGTCGGCCACCCTTCGATGCCGACAAGGATCGGCACATCTAGATCGGTGATGGTCGACGGGGAGGGAGAAAAGGGGTTTAAGAAATTAAAACAATACCTGGTTAATCATAAAAAAAACATTTTTTTTATGATGATTATAAAATGCATATATTTTATTTTTCCATTATGAAAAAACAACATCAATAAATCAAATCATCAAGCTTTCCAGGCTAACATCCAAAGATGAATAGGAAAATAAATGATATTCTAATCTTCTAAAAAATACCAGGACTCTGATATCAAATATAGGAAAAACTTCTACTAATCTCCATGGATCATGAGAAGATTGGAATACAAAATATTTAGATCTGATCTGCTTTATAACACATATCATATTATATATCATATCAATTATCGAGATCTGTTAGAAGGAATTTACAATATATACATGTATTCGTCATTAATTTCAAACTTACTTCTGATGCTCACGCGAATACTGAAGGCAGAGTCCTTTCCAGCATCCTCTCTCAATAGACAGCTCATCAATGGGGCAAGCCATAAAAACAAATCTCACATAGAATAATAATGTCATAACGAATATCATAACGAGTGGAGAGGGAACCAAGCCTGTTATTTATAAATAAACCCTAATAGAATCTTCCATCACAGACCAGTTGGACCAAGGCATATACTATGCCACATCAACCATACCAACTCACATGAGATGCTCTTAGCCCAAACAATGATCACATAACATTAGGCTCAACATATGTCTATCAACATAGACCATAAAATCAATTCGATTTCAAGAAACCATAAAACAATAATTAATATTATTCCAAATGTAATAAAATTCTTACATGCTTATCTTCTGTGGCATGTAGGGATGGCAATCAGGTCGGGTCAAGCATAAACGGGTCAGGTCATATACGGGTCGAGTCAGAAAAGTCAACCTGAACCGACCCGTTTATTAAATATGTTGTAATTAAAAACCTAAACCTGACCCATTTAATAAACAGGTAATCCGACCCGACCCATCTAACCCGTTTATTAAACGGGTAACCTGCTAACTCGACAAGTTTAACCCGTTTAATAATTAAATAACATGTTTATCCAACCCAACCCGACCCAACCTGTTTAATAAATAGATAACATGTTTACCTAATCCGACTCAACCCGACTCGACTCGTATATTAAATGGGTTAAACGGGTTAAATAGGTTGGACCTAAAAAACTTAAACCCGACCTATTTATTAAATGGATTAAACGGGTCGACCCGTTTACGACTCGAATTCATTTATTCCAAACCTAAACTTGTTTATGACGAGCCGAACATAAATCGAATTGATAGGTCGGGCCATAAATTGCCACCCCTAGTGGTATGGTTTAGTCTTGAATTGGGTTATTAAAAGAAAGCAAACCTCGTGCAGATGGAAGTTAGCACAAAACTAGCAAATTATTACAAAAACCACTGAAACTTATCCATTCACATTCAAAAAGAAAAGTTTATGGTTAAACTTATAGTAATTAAGTAGTATATAATCTTAAATTAAAATTTGGTAATTAACATGCTATCTTCCACCACCTCCGGCAAGCTCGAATATCTCTAGGTACATTCCAACATAGAGCTATTTCTCGGTACATGTTTAACAAACTATAATACACAGTTAGTTCAACAATGGTCCGCTCAGATATCTCTCAATACGATCCAATACAAAGCAGTTTCCCAATATGGTTCGATAGACAATTAAATTAACATGGTACAAAGATAACTTAATGTTGCTACAACTTCTCTCGGACCGGGCTCGGTTGGCTGTGCTGGAGCACTCCTCTCCCGGTTCCTGCAACAAAGTCTCCAAGGATCGGTGGTGTTCCGGCGGGGGACACTCCGATGCTTAAGTTAGCGAGAGCTTGAGGGCAACAGAATGGAGGAATTTGAATGGAGATAGTATATGGAGAGGGAAGAGTGTACTTAGCTCAAAACGAGGTCCACCAGTTACCTTATATAGGCGCGGAACGATTCAAAATTCGTTAGGGGAGAAGCCAAAAAAGACTGATCTGCCCCTAGGAGCATCTGGAGAGTGGCCACGTGGCACCACGATGGGGCAACATTGTAGGAAAAGTGGAGTAGTGGTGCTGATGTGGCAGAATTATGTTATAACAGAATTCTGGTACTAGCTGGAAGAGGCTTCTGGAATATCCTGGATCCTTGAAGTGGGTCGGTCAGATCTCAACTAGGGAGGGCCAGTCAGACCTAGGAAGGAGAGCGCCCGTCGGGCTTCAACAGGAACGGATGGGTCGGACCTCAGCAGAAGTGGGTCGTTCAGACCTCTACTTCAGTGGATCAGACTTCTGAAGGAGAGCGTCCGCCGGAGCTTGAACAGGAGCAGGTTGACCGGACCTCAGCAGAAGTGGGTCGGTCGGACTTCCGAAGGAGAACGTCCGTCGGACCTCAGAAGAGCAGCCCGATCGGACCTCCGCTAGAGTGACAGTCCAGTTTGGTGGTGAGCCGGTAGGGTATAACAGTTGCCCCCTTGCTCTTGGCCTTCGAGCGATTCTGCAGCTTTGAAGGATGAGAGAATCACTTGGCAATTAATGCGCCAGTCCTTGAAATGATTGTGAATCTGATCCGGCGCGCTGCGACCGACCATCTTTCACTCCGAGTTTCTGGCCCTGGACAAGTGTCAGCACTGCATTGGTGGCGATGGAAGAAGCAGTTATTGCCGATACGGTGCAATGATGGGCTGCCAGTCCGAAATGCCTGCCCGTCAAGTTCCTGACGTGACATGGGCGACGTGGCAAGATCCAAGCGGTTGGCGTAGTTTTGGAGCGGCCCATCTGTCGTTGGTTGGGCGATCACGCGAATCGTGATTAGACACGATTCGACGCATCCCCCCGGCATCCACACCGAATCGGGAAGTCGCGTCATCTGACGTTACGTCGCGACACTCGAGGGGTGCTGGGAAGCGGCCCCTCAGCACCTATAAAAGGAGGAGGCCCGAAGGGAGTCTTCCGCTGTATTTGCGTTTCGAGGAGAAAGAGTCTCTCCCTCCCGCTGCTCTTGCTCCATTAAGAAACCAGAAACCAGGTCAGTTCCGCACCTGTCCTTTCATTCTTATGTAACTTCCATTAGAATGGCCTCCGGTAGCCAGAGCTTCGCTCGTGGGAATAGGGAACCAGGTCCGCATGATATCCCGGGAGAGGGTAGAAAATCTTAAGGTCATCTATAACATACCGACCACGCTTCATTTGACTGTTCCCAATAAAGAGGGAAGGGTGAACGGCTCGTTGAACCTAGGGGCCCTTCCCGTGTACGAAGACCATTTTACGGGTGGCCTTCGATTTCCTCTCCATAGTTTATTTGTCCAAATTTTCAATGCCTATACAATAACTCCCTCACAGCTGACCCCAAACATCTTCGGGTGATCTGCAGCTTCATGGTCCTCTATTAGGGGGCCGGAGTCGAGCCGAGACTGTCCCTCCTCTCTAATTTTTTCCTTCTAAAACAAGACTTCCAAAGCCTGGAGTAGTGGATGTTCAGTCCCTGCCCTAGCAAGAAGATACTAGGGGGCTTCCGTCGGCCATCCACGAATGGAAATCCCAGTATTTCTTTATAAATAGCCTAGACCCTTAGGGCTTCGAGCCGATGTGGAGGGAGCCCAAGCCGAAGGCCGTGAATGGAAGGAAGATATTGAGGGCCGACGAGGCCGACTTCAATAAATTGAGTGATGAGGACCCGGCGTTTGTACCTTTCTTGCTCCAAGAGGATAGTCTCCATCGAGCTGGGATCATCCAACATCATCAACTGGGTAGGATAGATGTCTCCATCGAACTCCTTTTTCTTCCTCTGTTGACCTCATTATCATAGCTAACCCTACCTCTGCTTTTCGGCAGGCAGCAAAATGAAGCTAGACCGAGCGACCGTATCAGTGATGGCAGCCCAGAGAAGGGGCGTTCGGACTACTGAGCCGGCGACCCAAAAATAGAAGAGGCAACGGACGGAGGAGCCGAAGTCCGAGAGGCCGACAAAGCAATGGGCGAAGGAACAGACCGTTGTATCGATAGAGTTCGATGAAGATGACGTGCCATTGTCGGAGCATCTGGCGGTGAAGATGGCGGAGCGATCATCTTCAATTGGGCAATCGATTGCCCAGACAAGAGGAGACCGATCATCACCGGCCGATCCAGAGACAGCCCTGTTGCCGCCAAGATCGTCATGGCCTGTAGTTGTTGTCGAGGTCGGATCGCCCCCTTTGGGTTCTCTTGGCGTTGTCCTGCACCTTCAAACCTACAAAAAAGAGGTTAGTGACCTGGGCCAGGGATTTCGGCGAGGGCGCTCCGACGGTCAAGTCAGTGACGACCCAGGGGAACAGATCCTCCTGGTCGAGCCCCTCTCGATGGACTCCACGCTAGGAGGAGTGAGTGGTGTGAGAATGGGGTGCAAGTGTGTTGGGAGAGCGGTGGCCGAGCCAGAGGGATCCTCTATATGGCCCTTCTCCCTTGACTTGCTTGAGCTTGATGGTAGTGCTCGTGTTTCCATTTGCATACCTCCCCCCTTTGGGGGTGTCGAACCTTCTTGTAAGCCCAGGTGACCGTTGGCGCCTACCTTGGGATCTCCCCCAAGTTGTCAGGCATGTGCAGCGGTATTCTGTGCCGTGGACGAGACGACTTTCCCGATTCGTGATGAGGGGAACTGTCGCGTGTTCTGACATTCCTTTCGATCACCTCATTCCGGGAAGCCTGGCAGCGTCTTGATCGAGGGGCCGCCGCTCCCGGGATTCGAATCTCCTGGTTGACTTCCTCTTCCGGGCGATTCAAGTGGTTGGTGGAGAGCATGGCACCTTGATCAGGGAGCTTCTTGCCTTTTTGGTGTAAGTGGTGGCCGCGGACGGTTATTATGGCATGACAGGTACTTCCTCGTGGACTTCGGGTTGCCCGCCGGTGTCTCGGGGAGGCGGCTCCGCCCCCTGTTGGCCAGCGGTGCTGTCCGAGCTGGTTACCGAACTGGAGAGCTGGGACTCGGCTTTGACCCGAGAGGCCCGACCTGGCGGAGGAGGGCTGAGCTCGACTCCGGCTCAAGGGGCTCAATCCCGAAGGGACCGGACCTGGCGGAGCTGGGACTCGACCCTTGCTCGGAGGGCTTGGCCTCGGAGGGGCTCGACCTGGCGGAGGAGGGCTGTGCTCGACTCCAACCTAGGGGTCTCAGCCTTGGAGGAGTTCAGTTTGGCAAAGGAGGTCGCTCGGCTCCGGCCTAGGCGCCTCGAGCTTGCGAGTGCCGACCTAGCGGAGGACGGAGCTCGGCTTTGGCAGGCCGCCTCGATGATCCGAAGGAGCTCGGCCCGGCTAAAGGAGGTCGCTTGGCTCCGGCATAGGCGCCTCGAGCTGAGCTTGCGGGTGTCAACTTGGTGGAGGATGGAGCTTGGCTTTGACGGGCCACCTCATTGGCTGGGTGAGCTCAGCCCGGCCAAAGGAGTCCGAGATGAGGTGTCCACCTTGGCGAATTTTTTAACATAGCATCTAACATGGATCATACATCAGCACGTTAGCTTCCATCCACATCAAGCCCCAGTCTCATCCCATATTGAGCCGATCGAGGAGGTCTCCCCCGAGGTCGGAGTAGAAATAATGGCCGAAGGACAAGCGGCCGATAGAGAGGAGGCTGGCGGAGCCGATGACGGGGAGCGTCAGAAATGGTGCGACATCCACGATGCCGAGTAGGTCAAAGGCCTGCTTAGAAGGATCGTCATAGATGTCAATCGGCGATCGGTTAACGAGGTCGCCAGAAGTTCCCTTCATTACATGTTTGGGGTAAGTCACCTGTATCCGAGCTTTTAGTTCTTATATATGAGGCACTAACATCATCTTGTCATTTGCAGCTCCTCCAAGATGTTCAGCTGATGGATGATGGCCTGGGCGAACTATTCGATCTGAAAGAACACTCAACCCAGAGGGCCGAGATAGCTGAGGCGACGAGGGATGCCGCAGAAGTTGCACTGACAACCGCCAGGGAAGAGTTATCCATTTTGCGGACGGCCGAAGAAGAGCTATCTGCCCTGCGAGCTGAGGCAGAGGCTCAAAAGGAGCAGGTCGTAGGCTTGCTGGCTCAGCATGCCGACTGGGGGGCCAAGCTAAAGAGCAAGAGGAAGAGGGTGAAGTTCCTGGCCCGCCGGGTAGTCGAAGAAAAGGCGCGCCTCTTCGAGTCCAAGAGGCGTTCAAGGGGGCACCAGGCCGAAGCCGAAAGATATAAAGGGTTGCTGAAGAGAACCCAAGAGTTGATGAAGTCAGCGGTCGAAGTGGCCGTAAGGAACTACAAGGCCTCAGAAGAATTCAAGGTAGAGATGAATGAGGCTGGTTCCTACAGCTTTGAATTCGGCTACGAAGAATGCCTGGAGAAGGTCGGCGCCGCCTTCCTGGAGCTTGACCTTTCCTCTGTACAGCTGCCGAAGCAGGCAAAAGAGGAGGTTGCCGAAGAAGAGACGAGGCCAGCTGACGGAGGAGTCGAAGTCCATACCGAGGCCGAGGTGAAGGAAGCTGGACCTGATGCCCAGGCCAAATTCGATGCGAGGGCGGCGAAGCCGCTTGTGGAAGCTTCGGCCATGGAGGATGGGGCCGAAGCTGAAGTAATGGATATATCTCCTGCGGGTCAGACCTAAATCATTTGTAAAGATCTGACCTCCCTTCTTGTCAAAGAACTTCATAAATAAAATGTCATCTTTCTGTCATGTCTTCAATGTCTGCGTGCCTTAGTGTATGTGTAGGTCGGTCGGATTGACCGGTCAGCTTTATAGGGCCGTAAGAAATAGTTGCTAAACAGTAGCCTAGTCCAACGACAATAGTTTAGGAGTCCTTCTATGTGTAGGCATGTCGACTCATCTGAAAGGGCAGTCGGACTTTCTTAAGCAGCTGTCGGATAGTAACTCGGTCCGGATCAAGAAACTTAGGAATTTTTTCTAAGTGTTGGTACGTCGGCTCGTCCGAAGTTGAAGACGGCTAAGATAGCTGTCGAACAGTAGCTCAATCCAGACCAAGACACTTAGAAATTTTTCCTAAATGTTGATCCGTCGGCTCGTCCGAACCCGAAGCTGGATCTTCATGTGGATCGCTTTGAAGCTGCTGCCGACGTGAGTCAGACTTTCGGAAGTGGGCTGCCCTAGAGCCTCTGCCGACCGGAATCGGACTTTCGAAAGTGGGCTGTCCTAGAGCCTTTGCCGACCGGAGTCGGACTTTCGGAAGTGGGCTGCCCTAGAGCCTTTGCCGACCGGAGTCAGACTTTCGGAAGTGGGCTACCCTAGAGCCTTTGCTAACCGGAGTCGGACTTTCGGAAGTGGGCTGCCCTAGAGCCTTTGCCGACCAGAGTCGGACTTTCGGAAATGGGCTACCATAGAGCCTTTGCCGACCGAGTCGGACTTTCAGAAGTGGGCTACCCTAGAGCCTCTACTGACCAGAGTCGGACTTTCAGAAGTGGGCTACCCTAGAGCCTTTGCCGACCGAAGTCGGACTTTCGCAAGTGGGCTGCCCTAGAGCCTTTGCCGACCGGAGTTGGACTTTCGAAAGTAGGCTATCCTAGAGCCTCTGCTAACCGGACTCGGACTTTCGGAAGTGGGCTACCCTAGAGCCTCTGCCGACCGGAGTCGGACTTTCGGAAGTGGTTCATGAAAGAAATTATGGCCTTTATTGATAATACTTGCGAAGATTGTCTACATTCCACGGACGTGCTACTTGTCGTTCGTCCAAATGCTCGAGTTGGTAAGTTCCGGCTCGGATAACTTCAACGACTCGATAAGGGCCCTCCCAATTAGAGGAGAGTTTTCCTTGCTCGGTCGGTCTTGATATTTCTGTCCTTCGCAAGACCAGGTCTCCGACCCGGAAAGTTCGAGCCTTGACTCGTGAGTTGTAATAT
The DNA here is from genome assembly GCA_021397845.1 of Areca catechu. NCBI lineage: Eukaryota > Viridiplantae > Streptophyta > Magnoliopsida > Arecales > Arecaceae > Areca > Areca catechu. The sequence goes on along the minus strand of CM038043.1, from coordinate 155,691,830 downwards.
CTGGCCATCTTCTGATGGTAGGCTGCTATTTTCAAGCTTGTCTGGAGCCTGGTTTCTTCAAGTAGATCTAGGTTAGCCCTCTACTGCTCTGAATTGGTCGGCTCGGCGAAGTGATCAATCCGTAAGGATTGCAAAGAGATTTCCACGGGGATGACTGCTTTACTTTCGTTGGTCAGATTGAATGGGGTCTCCCCAGTCGCCGTTCGGGCGGTTGTCCGGTAAGCCCAGAGCACCGAGTGAAGTTCTTCTGTCCAAAGTCCTTTAGCATCATTCAGGCGGGTCTTCAGCCCGTGTAAGATGGTTCGATTGGTTACTTCGGCTTCTTCGTTGGACTGGGGATGGCCGACTGATATGAGCCGATGAAAGATGTGATATTGCTGGCAGAAGTCCTAGAATTTGGGATTATTGAACTGCCTTTCGTTATCGGTGATGATTGTTTGTGGAATGCCGAATCGGAAGATAATGCAGTTCCGGACAAAGTTTTCTGCCTTGGCTTCTGTAATCTATGCCAACGGTTCGGCCTCCACCCATTTGGTGAAGTAATCAATGACCACAATAAATAACTTTCGCTGGCCGGATGCTGGGGGGAAGGGTCCCAGGATGTCCATCCCCCACTATGCGAATGGCCAAGATGCAGTGAGCAAAGTCAACTGACTGACAGGCCTCCTTTGTATATTGGAGTACCTTTGACATACGTCGCACCTTTGGACGAAGTCTGATGCATCCTTCTAAATTGTAGGCCAATAGTATCCTTGTCGGATAATCTTGTAAGCTAGAGACCTTCCTCCAAGATGATCGTCGCAGATGCCTTCATGTACATCTCTAAGTGCATAGTCTGCATCCGTCGGCCCCAAGCACTTCAGCAGCGACTACGAGAACGACCACTTGTAAAGAATGCCGTCGAGGATGACGTACCTTGAAGCCGCCTAGCGTACACGCTTGGCTTCAATTGGATCCTCCGGCAGAGTTCCTCCGACAAGGAACGCGATAATTGGTTCCATCCAAGAAGCTTCTTGTTCAACTTGGTGGACTTCGGTCGGCTCTACGGCAATACTCGGGCACTGCAGATACTCCATGAAGGTTCGGTTGGAGTTGCCGATGACAACCATAGCCAATCATGACAAAGCATCCGCCCGAAAATTCTGCAACCGAAGTATATGGACGATTTCAAAGAATTTAAGCCGAGATGCGAGGTTTTGTACCTTGTTCAGATATTTGGCCAAGGTCGAATCTCTCACCTCGAATTCGCCCTTTAGTTGATTTACCACCAGCTGAGAGTCAGAGAAGGCCCTGATTCGGTCGATGCCCAATTCATTGGTTATCCTTAGTCCTGCGAGAAGGGCTTCGTACTCTGCCTGATTATTTGATACCTGAAATGAAAAGTGCAAAGCATACTCCAAGCTTTCTCCATCGGGGTCGGCTAGAATCAGGCCGGCCCCGTACCCAACAAGGTTGGACACTCCATCTACGTGAAGGGTCCAGGCAGGCTCTGCTTCATCACTGGCGTCAGCTTCAGGTGCTTCGACCGTTTGAGGGGATGCTTCCTGTTTCCAGGTACACTCTGCAATGAAGTCAGCAATTACCTGGACCTTCATAGCCGATCGGGACCGGAAAGAGAAGTCGAACTCGCTCAGCTTGACGGCCCACTTGGCAAGCCGAACGGAGGTGTCTGGGCTCCGAAGGATCACCTTGAGAGGTTGGTCGGATAGTACGATGATCGGGTGCGCCTGGAAATAGGGTCAGAGCCGCATGGCTGCCATGACCAAGGATAGACAAGCTTCTGCATTTTAGGGTACCTTATTTTGGCGTCATTAAGGACTTTGCTGATGTAATAAACAGGTTTCTACTGGCCATCTTCCCCCACTCGCACTAGGACGGAGCTAACCGCTTCGTCCGACGCCGACAGGTATAAGTATAATTCCTCCCCCTCCGTCGGCTTGGCCAACAACGAAGGGTTCTTCAGATAATCTTTCAAGGCTTCAAAAGTCGACCGACACTCGTCGGTCCAGTGGAAACAATCCGACCGGTGCAAGGTCTTGAAGAATGGCAGGGGCTTCTCAGCCGATTGGGAGATAAACCGGCTGAAAGATGCTATGCGGCCTGTAAGCTCTTGCACTTGCTTCTTATTGGTCGGATGTCCCATCTCAATAATGGCCCTGATCTTGTCAGGGTTGACTTCAATCCCTCTTTGTGTGACCAAAAAGTCGAGGAACTTTTCGGAAGTCATCCCGAAAGTACACTTGGCAGGATTTAGCTTCATCCGATGGCGTCTCGGCGCGTCAAAGGATTCCTGCAAGTCTTTGATGTGGTCGGCTTTGTAGAGGCTCTTAACTATCATATCATCTACATACGCCTCCATGTTTCTCCCGAGCTACCCTTCGAAGACCCGATTGATCAGTCTTTGAAAAGTGGCACCGGCGTTTTTCAGGCCGAAGGGCATCATCTTGTAACAGTACAATCCTTTATCAGTGACAAAGGCCATCTTCTCCTCGTCCTCTGGGTGCATCCTGATCTAGTTGTAGCCAGATAAGGCATCTATGAAGCTTAGAAGCTGATGGCCGGCCGTGGCATCCACTGGCTGATCAATTTTTGACAAGGGGAAGTTGTCCTTCGGACAAGCCTTGTTAAGGTCGGTGTAGTCCACACAGATCCTCCATTTTCCTGATAAAGCTAGTATCAAAGAGCTTCTTCACTTTCTCATCAATGGCCCTTTGTTTTTCGGGAGCGAAGCTCTTCTTTTTCTGTCGGGCAGGCCTGTACGTTGGATCCACCATAAGCTGATAGTGATGACATCCGACAGAATGCCCGACATGTTCGACACCGACCAAGCGAAGACATCGGCATTCTTCCTCAGGAAGTCGATCAGTTCCGACTTAACTTCTTCACTGAGGGTGCTTCCAATTTGGAGGATTTTGGTGGGGTCATCCTCTCGAAGGGGAACAAACAACATTCTTTCAGCTGGTTGGCCATGGCTGTCGGCTTCGGCCCTTGTGTCAAGTTGCTCCAAAGTAGGGAGACCATCCGACTGTCGGTCTTGAATAGTTAGGCACTGCCAAGCCATCCTGCGATCTCCCTTAATAACTCCAACCCCACTCCTGGTTGGAAACTTCGCCAACAGATGGTAGGTAGAGACGATGGCCCGAAACTTGTTGAGGGCCGGTTGGCCCAAAATGGCATTATAAACAGAGGTCGTACGTACGACCACAAAGTTGATAGGGAGAGTCTTCTGAAAAGGCTCCATCCCGATCGTCACAGGTAGGGTTATTTCCCCTTCAACTCCGACGGTGTTCCCCCCAAAGCCCATCAGCAGTATAGGAAACTCTTGTAGTCCTGACCTGGACAAGTTTATTCTTACAAAAGCATCATATAATAATACCTCTGTGGAGCTTCCATTATCTATAAGAATCCTTTTTACATCGTAGTTGGCAATCATTGCCGACACGATTACAGGATCATTTCTAGAAACATGGGATTCCAGGAGATCTTCGTCAGAGAAGCTGATTACATTGGAACCCCTTGACCTCTTGACAATGTCCGGGTCTTCTTCATATCTCCAATCAGACTACCGATGTAGCGTATCGACATCCCAATCGGTCGGGTGCTGGTTCGGAAGCTCTGCCTCCTCCGAGGGGTCTCTGGCAGTTGTGGCTTCGACCCGATCCTTACGGGGTCAGACATATTTGTCCGGATACCCCCTCCTGATGAGGTCTTCAATGGCGTCATTCAGCTGGAGGCACTCTTCAGTGTTGTGCCCATGATCCCGATGAAATCTGCAGTATTTATCCCTATTTCTGGATGCAGAGGGGCCCCTCATCGGCTGAGACTTTTGCAAGAAGGTCTCGTTCTCAATTTCGAAGATGATCTTCTCCCTCGGAAGGGAGAGAGGCGCATAGGTTTCGAACCTCCTAGAGAAGTCCTCCGGCTTCGAGCTTCGACGTCGGGCCGAGTTATTGCCATCGCCAGGAGGTCGTACTTCGGGAGCCTTGTCGCTCCACTTCTTGGAGGCCGACCTCCCTTCGGCCTGGCATCGGTTCGACGCTTGTTCTTCTGCCAGGACATACTTATGGGCTCTGGCCAGCAACTCGGAGTAGCTTGTCAAAAATTTCTTATCCAAGAAGAATGTGAGCCTGGACGAGCGCAGTCCTCTTTTAAAGGCCGACATAGCTACGTCCTCATTCAGATCCGGGATCTCCATGGCCGCTGAGTTGAAACGAGCCATGTAGTCCCGGAAGGTCTCTCCCTCCTTTTGCAGCACGAGGAAGAGGCAGTCGATATTCCTCGGGATCTGACTGCAGGTCCTGAAATGGAAAAGAAAAAGGTTTTCAAGATGGGGGAAAGAATGAATCGTACCTGGTCGGATGGCGAAGAACCATATCCGAACGGCCTTCTTGAGAGTGGCGGGAAAGGCAATGCAGTGAAGGGCGTCGGAGGTGCCCTGTACTATCATGTGAACCTTGTAGGTGCCCAGATGGTCCAGCAGGTTGGTGGTACCATCGTAGGAATCTACTTGCAGGATTTTGAAGTGGCGGGGAATCGGCTTCCCTATAATCTCAGCAGAAAAAGGCGGGCAGGAGTCGTAGACTTACCCCCATTCGGTTTTTTGCTGATCAACCAGTTCGATGATGCGCTCCTCCATGTGCAGGATTTTGCTAGTGTAATCCCTCGAGAGTTCGACGGGATGTCGAATGCCATCAGGAACAGAATCAACGAAGGAAGGCGAGGTGAACTTCACCCTCTTTCCTTCGATACGAGCCCCCAGGGACCTCCGAGGCTCCGGAACAGCATGAGAAATAGGCTAAGGGATTTCTTGCCGCCGGCTTCCCTTAGCGGTGAGTTGATGGTTGGTGCAAGATGCAGCAAGCAGCTGCTACCGGTTGTTAGCTGCCTCTTGGAGGTGCTGAACCGCAGTAATAAGTATATCAATACGGTTCAGTAGCGTCTAAAACTACTGCAACCCCAGAGCAACAATGGGTTCGGGGTCGACAGCAGCATCATTCTCCCTGGGAGGTCCTTTGAACCTAGATAGGGACTGACCTCTTCTGGCAAAGGTGTTTAAAGCTCTTCCTTAGCCATTTTTCGACTTAGTGGACGGATTCCTCCTTTTAGAGAAGGGTAAAGCCCTCCTTCTAGCGCCAATCTATTACTGCAACTTCTCCCGGACCGGGCTCGGTTGGCTGTGCTGGAGCGCTCCTCTCCCGATTCCTGTAACAAAGTTCCCAAGGGCCGGTGGTTTCCGACGGGGGACACTCCGATGCTTAAGTTAGCGGGAGCTTGAGGGCAACATAATGGAGAAATCAAAATAGAGATAGTATATGGAGAGAGAAGAGTGTACTTAGCTCAAAACGAGATCCCCCGGTTACCTTATATAGGCACGGAATGGTCCAAAATTCGTCAGGGGAGAAGCCAAAAAAGACTGATCTACCCTTATGAGCATCTGCAAAGTGGCCACGTGGTGCCACGATGAGGCAACATCGTGGGAAAAGTGGAGTAGTGGTGCTGATGTGGTAGAATTCTATTATAACATAATTCTGGTACCAGTTGGAAAAGACTTCTAGAGTCTCCTGAATCCTTAAAGTGGATCGGTCGGATCTCGACTAGGGAGGGCCAGTCGGACCTTCGAAGGAAAGTGCCCGTCGGGCTTCAACAGGAGCGGATGGGCTGGACCTCAGCATAAGTGGATCGTTCAGACCTTTACTTCAGTGGATTAGACTTCTGAAGGAAAGCGTCCGCCGGAGCTTGAATAGGAGTAGGTTGACCGGACCTCGATAGAAGTGGGTCGGTCGGACTTCCGAAGGAGAACGTCTGTCGGACCTTAGAAAAGCGACCCGATCGGACCTTCGCAAGAGTGACGGTTTAATTTGGTGGTGAGCCGATAAGGTATAACACTTAACTTGGTATATAATTGAGATAACATGGTATGCACTTACATTAACTATGTATACAGTTATGATAAGATGGTACACAATCACATTAACTCTTAGCACAATTAATGCAACCATGGTGCACGCTCAAGTTAACTGGCACATAGTAAATATAATATGGTACACTATTATTTTAACAACATACTGTGAGTATAATATTAACCTCTTGTACATTTGAACATATCACAGTGAAGATAAAATTTGGAATGTATTAAAATGTATATATGGAATCATATTCAACCAGTTACATTAGATTACACAAGTGAGACGTAGAACATTTCAAAAGTATTAACAATTTATATATAAAATGACACTCAATCTATGACAATATTAGATTTTACAAGTAACAAAGTAACAAAGCTCCTTACACAACCAGCATGTCCTAATGTTTTGGACAAAATATCTGTTTGTCATACAGTGATCAAAATCTTTTATACATAACAAAGTAGCCATGGAACCCAATATTTGCCACCACCCAACTCCTATATAATGAGGGATCCTTAAACTCACCATGCAATGGTTTCGGGTTATCTCTTATTAATATCTCCACAAACATGAGCATATGAACTCTACAATATATGATATCATGGCTTCATTGTAGGTACTCATGAACATCTCAAACCTAAGCTGCAGGAATGTAGTACCTGATTTGGTTGGATGGCCAAATCGAGCTAATGATATCTACATCAAGGATTCATGTCCCGGTGAGACATCCAACAGGATAGTGGGATGAGATATTATTCCATGTATTGAGACAGGACATCCCATCAGCGTCACAGTATTCTAATCGGGATATCTTGGAACATTCCCTGTTCCAAGTGTCGGGATAGGGCAGGATACCAATGCATTCCATTCCAGGAAAAAACTGGGACAATCCTATCCCACGAGATTTGAAACCTTGATCTACGTAACATAATATGAAATAAATATGTTACTTTGTAAATTTTGTTGCACATAAAAAAAGTCAACAACATCAAATAAGAAATATATATTTACTAGCAACCTCTAATACATTGAAACTTCACAATGAGTTGTACCATTCAAAACACAGCTCCTTCAAATCCAAAAACTAAAAATTAATTATGTCATCCTATGTTCATCAAGATGAACAAATATCTACACTATTCGAGATCAAATAAGTGGATATCCCCCAACCATTCATATATACCCAACTGTGCTAAACCTAGAATCTGATTGGTGACCTCAGGGGTCACCTTAGTGATACACAATAGATGTAGTAGCACAGCAACCTATACCAAAAAAAACAAAAAGAGGAAGATAAATAAGTCATATTATTCATTGCTTAAATGAAGTGCATGCTTCCAACAAATTTTCTACCCGTATTTTACAATACAAATAAAGCAGGGTTTTTGATAGGATCGTTGCACTCTAGACAAAAGATCTCTATGATATGGAAGTATATGTTAATAGCATATACATAATCAAACAACAAGTTGTTAAAACAATAAAGGACAAAAGTAAGTGAAATAGATAAGCATCATTTTCGTACATCACCCTATAGCATCCTATCGTGAAGTAGCCAATCCACTGCATGACATGTACATAAAGGTTTAGATATATCTAGGTCCTCTCAAATAGTCTTACTGCAAAAAACATCTAGATATTAAGAAATAAACTTATGATGCACAATGAGATATAAAAATATATATTTTTATTGACTTAGTCAAAGTGATCTCCACCAAGAAAGAAATCAATTACTACTTCAAGATATAATGCGACTATACATTCTCCTTTCTTGTGATAGATGCATCTGCATGTTCATCATCTTAGCCTCTTAGGTTTCACCGATCTTTCAACATCTTTCATTGTACTAGAATATTAAATATGCTAAAAGTAATGACATATAAGAAAACATTTTAAATGAATTGAATATTTAATATATGTCATACAAGCATATAATACAAGGTTACAAAAATGCTTAACTTAATAATTAATATATGATAAATTTTGAAATCTCTCTAAGGAGGCAAACCTTGTTGGTCTAGAATTGATCGATGTACCTCCATAAATGCATAAGTGATATGTTCCAAAAATAAAGATGAGTGAGCATGTGGATCACTCTTGGAAGTGGCTTCGGCCATACTTCATCCATCTTCCCTTCTTGATATTTCTTTCTTACATGTTTATAGATTTTAGAAAAGTATAATATGGCCTTTGCTTTCTCAATAGGCTTTTTCTCATATGCTTGTATTTTTACTCGTTTGCATAAAAAGGACACAAATTTTGCGATGATACCTTCCTTCTCTCACTCAACATCAGTCACCCATATCACCTAATAAAAATAAACATATTTATACAATAAGCATTCATATGACAATATGAAAACCATATCTTTGCATGTGAATTTAACAAAAAAAAAAGTCTTTATGACTTCTGCACTATGAAGTGTGTTAGGTAGTTGGATGGGGATCTTCACCTACAATAGACTGCTTTGCCCTCATCTAATAATGAAAATTATTTAAGTCAAAACTAACTTCATATCTGGAGTTCAGTATTACATATACAACATGATACTCATCTTAGCAGGAGTTGCAATCCAGTCAACAATGTTATCAACCAACATTAAACCCTTATCCCGAAGAATCTTCTCAATGCCCAATAGCCTCTTCTTGAAAAAAACTATCCATGCATCCTCCCCTTCGACATTCTCAATGAATTGAGGATCCTCTAACTGGAAGCCATGAAAAATCAAGGATCTCTCAACCGCCGCTATGCGTGTCTCTAGAGAATCAATAGGATGTCATTTAATATGACTAGATGATGGTTTCTGAGATACCACGAGACATCATTATAATTGTATACATTTAACATGTAGTGAGAAACTAGATGTGTTCCTACATTACGGACTTTTTATGTGTGCCATTTAAAAATAATTATGTGTAAATTATAAGAGATCAATGTAGCATCAAACTAATTATGTATAGTGACATGATATGTGTGTGCATGGTTGACTTAACTATGTACCAGCACATATCAAATGTGTGCCAAATAAAAATTAATATATGAATTATGCGAATAAATATAAAGTATAAAAACTAGGAAAAATAAAGATCATATAGAGACCTCCCCTCTCTCCCCTATATCAGAGCTTGATCCTGTGGCCTTCCTTATGAAAAGAGATGCAACTAATCCCTAGGCTCTAACTTCTTGGTTATTTGAAAAGGACAAAAAGATTTAGTTATTCATCAATTTAAAATATTTATAATGTTAGATACCAAAAAAATATCTCAAATCAGTTTAATTCCTTTATAACTTCGATGATCATCCACCTTGGGAGGAAATGAAGCATTGCTCTAATGCAAGAGACAGGAATAAATAAATGATGGTCTATAACTTCTAAGAAGACTGTTGGTATGCTTAACAGCCCATGCCTATCAAAAAAATCAATGTAACCATCACATTTTAAGTCAATAGAAATCTTAAGCAATTAACTTGCAAGTAAACATAAATAAACTTACCACCAAAACCACCATACACTCATTCATATACCTAGCAGAGCCTCTTTCAATTATGTTCCTTCTGTGCATACTCTCTGCTACGCTAGGAATGTGCTATTGAAGAAATGAAAAAGCTACAAGACCCTAACTATATGATCTTAGGCAATCCAAATCATCAAGATACAAACATAATGCCTTAAGAATATAGTAGTATATAGTTGGGAAGAGAACAGTTATAAAAAATAAAGAATCCATAACTTAGTAAAGTTTCCTACATCTTGCAATCCAGACTTTCTAATAAGGCATAATTTATTTTTTACTAAATCTCTAGTAGCCTTTTTGTAGTCACCATCGAAAAACCAAGTGATGCGGTCAGAGTGAACCCTCCCTTTCATATGCAACTCAACTTTATCACCTATAACCCTCAAACCAAGGATGAGGGCAAATTCAGTCCCCATAAACAACACTAGTATCTTACCAAACCAAAAGCCCTCCTGCTCATCATCTTAAAAGGAGAGCAGTACATCCAATAATGATCTACTCTGCTTGATATATGGAAACTAGAGCATATGACCAAATGGAGTACTGGTCATCCTTTTTTTTTTTGCTGCTCGGACATGGACTTCATAAGTGTGCTAATAACTTTAATATTATGGTTGAAATAACACCTTCCATCGACTACATTCATTGGGTTAATGAAAAATGCTTTGCCTCCCCTTGAATTTGCCATCATTATACTCTATATCACAAATCACATTCAAATAAAATATATTAGAAACATCATTATAATATTATAAATATATATTTATCAAAATTATAATTCTAGCAAATGATATTCACTAGCATCATATCAGAATAATCAAACAAAAAGGGTCATAAAATATAAGTACAATGATAAGAAACTTGGACTCTATTCATTAAAATCATGGTACATGGTTAAATAAAAAATGGTATACAATTATTTTGGCCTGGGACATGCTTAAACCAAGTATCCAGATAGGCACATAATTAATCCAACACTATATAAAAGTATTGTATCTTGGTACACACTTATTGTATAATGGTACAGATAATGTATTAAGGTATACAATCAACATATGCAGTTATTTAACCATTGGCATGCTCAAATATCTTTCGTTATGGTCCAATACGAAGCTATTTCTCTACATGCTCCTTCGCTTCGGCAAAGATTTCACTTGGATTTGGCTTCTTATGATGGTACAGTACCATTCTTTCTTTTATTTTTTGTGAGCCAATATTAATTTCAATATATCAAATCTAGTTAAAAAAGATTTCTTGACTCTCAATTCAAACAACCAAAAACAAAACTTTCAACATACTATGCAAAAAGAACAACATAACCATTTCTTGTAATAAATCAAACACATCAATTAGCTTGGTTAATAATTCTTAAAATATAGCAACAACAAGAAACAATCATGACCGCTGCTCCTCAAATTAATAACATTCATAAAAATCCAAAATACGTTGATCGTAACCAAAACAAGCAAGCCTTATGCAAAGTTATAAATTAAATTTCTAATATTACTTCCTATTAGGTTCCACATGTCCACTTCTATTTTGACTATGTTAGGTCAATCAAACTCTCCTTGGAGCACTTAATATGCACCTCAGCCCCTCCAAATAAGACCTATTATGATACCATAATATACCCCATCTCATCTAACCTATAAATTCAATATGATTTCAAATTATATCATATCCATCACATCTGAAAAGTGCAGGCTAATATCCAATCTTTGCTGGCCTTAGCAGGAAAAAAAGTTCAAAAATACTAATTGCTACAAGTTCATCCTATATAATCAACCCAAGCTTATGTTTTGATTCATATTGAAAGCACCTGTAACTCACTAACCAAACCATATAGTAAAAACATAGAGAAACATTTCTTGCATCATTCTTATGAACAACATATATAGCAAAACCAAAATTAACAAAACAACCAGATGTTCCAACCAAAAAATAATCACTTCCCAAATCCAATTGCCCATTTCAATGGCAATATGCAAACATATTCAAATAAATGCAAAACCCAAAGAAAAAAAATGCTACAGCTACATCAAATAGATAGCACCAAAAAAGTTGAACCTAATTCATATTTCTCTTCTTATTTACATCCAAAAATAACATTAGTCAAAGTTATTGTACTAAAGTTAATTAATTAAGATAATATTGTAATCTCCTTTTCTTTTACAAAATCCACCAATATTCAGTGTTATCCACCAATATTCAGTGTTTTCAGCAAGCATTTTACCTTCTCTTTTGCCTACCATTGACAACCGCCATGGAAGAGGATGGGATGAAGCTGGTTGGCCAGGGATGCATGCCAAAAGAAACGCCTATGGAAAAGTAAAAGGAAGAAATGGATAAAGGGGAGAGGGCCGCACTCATCAAAAAACAAAGGAAATGGAATGCCAGGAGGACAATGATGACCTCCTCATCGACCTACACCAAAGAGTGAATGGAGGGATGTTGAGGATTAAGAAGCAAGAGAGAGAAGGTGGTGAGAAGAAATGGGGCTTGATGGGATGATGAAATAAGGCATGATGGGGCAGGGGCAATCGAATGAGACTTGGAGATCCAATATTAACCGAGGGCAAAATTATCCTCCAAGGATTAGGAATTAAGATGGCCTTTCATTATGGACCGAAAGTTATAGAAGTAGTTAACAAGGATTAAAGATTAAAGCACGGTCCACAATTAAACCGGGACTTAAAAAACTTAATATTTAATCAATAAAGCATACAATGATAGTAAATTAAATAGCACTAATGTGGATAATATAAAGATCTGTTGGATGTGTATTTAATCCCATATCAACTATGCACTGGATAGATCTTGGATACCTATGCAAGATCAAGGAGCCCAAATAAGATCTTCTAGCTAGCATTTTTGAATAAGATCCTGAATTGTTATAGATAATAAATAAAATATTTAATCAATAAAGTCTAAAATGATAGTAAGTTTAATGGCACTAGTGTAGATATCAATCATATCCAAAGGATTCTGACTTAGTTCCACCACTCATAGGCCAACATGTTAGAGATGGATATGGAATTCGTAGCTGTCTTGCTTCTATTAATCAAATATTTGATCCCAGAAAGAAGGAAAAATATTATATTTTTAGAGAAGCAGAGCAATCCCGGCACCTAGGATATTCAATTCCCATATGTATCCTCAAAACTCTAAAACAATTCAGTCCAGGTGCAAAGTCCTATGGAGCTAATCCAGATTTAAACTACCAAATTTGGCCATAAAAGTCAGATTGCACTTCTCTCAAAATAAAATAAAACAAAATAAAAGACATATTGCAAGATCAGAGTTTCTAGCCAGCAATACACTTGTTAAATTGTTGAACCATTGCCCTTGATAGAAAAGCAAAGACAAAAGTAGGTCACATATTCTGTTTGCTTGTCCAGCCATTCCAGTATCATTAATTCATTAGGTAAAAGAAAAGACTTTCAAAATGCCCTGATATTAATGTAGTTAGTAATGTTTGAAACTTGGTGATTAGGAAGAATTCTTGTATTTGTTCTTACATTCACTATCCCAGCACGTATAGGGAAATTCCTTGACTAAACCTCATTAAAGAAGATACTGAGGTTTAGAGTTTGTCCTGAAAACTGGAAAAATGACTCTTAGGGCCTGTTTAGGATTGTTGCTTTTATGTCTTTATTTCTTTCCAAACCAGTGAAATACTGCAGGAGATGTACATTGAAGATACCATGTGCACAAAATCTTTGCTGTCCTTGCTTTTATTCTCACTCTTTTATGAAAGCGATAAATGCATCCAAATAAACTAGAGATTTTACAAACAATTTCAAAAACCAGAAGGATTCCATCACACATGCTTGGTCTGATTCACCTTTTCCTGGGCTTTTGAAAATAAAAACAGAAATAGAAGCAATACCAAACAGGCCCTTATTTTTCATAGTTTTAAAGTTTCTGAAAGAGGAGTCTGAGATAAGAAACCAGAAGGATACACTAACTACACCAGAAGTTAGAGGCTGCATGCCTTGCATTTTGATCTCACCTGTATTAACATCTAGAAACCACCTGCATCACCTTCGGACATCAAATCAGTTCAAATAGACTTTACATGCCCCTATGAACCAAGATTTAATGAAATCCTCGTATATGAACATAGAAGAAAGACTAAAAATCTAGAAACATTATCACTATTCTCAGGTAGAATGACAAACAATTTGAGTTAACAAATATGCCACAGATTACACCGTCCAAACATCTCATTCTCATCCAAAATCTAGAAACATTATCACTATTCTCAGGTAGAATGACAAACAATTTGAGTTAACAAATATGCCACAGATTACACCGTCGAAACATCTCATTCTCATCCAACTTTCTTTATAATCCCCCTTTCACATTTTTCTCCGCTTATACTATAGCAAAAAAATCCCATTAAAAAGTAGGCATCCTACCATAGAAGCCCTTGAGTAGATTAGATAATGAGGTGAAAGTAGAACCATCAAACCTCTTAAAACCTTGGCAACAATCTTAAATAAAATTGCAATAATAAAACCATGCTACAAGCCTACAAATGCAGACATGCTCATATGCACGTGTGGTGCACGAAAGCTCGTGAAGACATGCATGTGCATGTGTGCATGAATACACTCATACAAACACACATACACAAAAAAAGAATAGCATAATGGAATAGGTTATAATAGAAATTTGATGTGTCTTACCATCAGCAATTGCAGTCTTCCCTACATCAAGAATGTCCCTATAGCTTCCATGGCACACTTTCAGTGGGAATGAGTGAAAAAAAAATCTCAAAATAACCTAATCTACTAACATCCCAAGCACCAAGAGCACCAACTAAAAGCCCTTGAAAAGAAAATTATGCTGATTTGATAAGCAAAGCAGGCTTCGATCTTTAAAACCTTTGCAAATATAGCCAATATTCATTTGTATCTTTCGAACTCTTTTTAAAAAACACGATTTAAGCACACATGCCAATCATCTCACACAATTCTTCACAAACCTTCCAATCCTTCTCCCTTTGCCATCAATTTCCCATTTTTATCACACTACACAGTTCCGATCGAGTTCAATTACCTAATTGCAACCCTAACTTTAACATTAACTGAAATATCAATATCAGCTCCATCAGATCAAAAGAAGAAACAAGGAGAAGAACAACATCATCGCCAGAAGACCAACATGAAGCATTACCTCCTATCCAGCGAGGCGCACCAATCCCCTCCTCCTCGCACGCTCCACGACCAGCTGCACCCTCGGATTCCCCGCGCGGTTCCGTAATTCCTCGCTCTCCTGACAGAAATCTTGAGTGAAAACGAAGAATCGTTGCCATCGGATGCTCAGAGTTCCCAAGTACGCAAACAAAACCATGTAAAAAGAGGAGAAAAGGGAGAATCACCGGACGCGCAGTCCGCCGTCGCTGCTGGCGAGGTGATCCGGCGGGGATTCGAACAAAGCTTAGAAAGCATGGAAGCGACCCTTGGGCATTGCATCGTAGTCTGGACCTTAAGAGCGGGATCGGGTTCGCCTCCCTTCTTCCCAACTCGCGCCTCTTCTTTCTCTTCTCCACCGGCGAGGGGCGACTCCTCCTTTGAAACCTTTCAGTTCCCGCCTTTCGTAATAGATGGGAAATTTTCCAGAGTTGGATTTTAATAAATTTTATATTTATTATTTGAATGATATATATATAACAGCCAATTCATAATAAGGCCAATAACCGCTCTTTGATGGTGTCATGTGCGTCTAATAAAAAATTTCTCTCTCTTTTCTAATTGAGATGTTGATGCTCCAAGCTGATGTCTTAGTATATAATTAATATGATCTTATCAAGTAATATAATTATTTTTTTCTTTATGTTTATTATTAGTTTTAGAAGTAAGAAGATAGGAAGCTCAGTTAAACATTCAACGAGGAAGGGGAGGCTTCATTAAAATTAGAATCAGGACAAGACTGAACTTAGATAGCTAGCATTCAATATCAAAGTGGCATTACCAGCCCTCCTAATTGTCTTTCTCAATTAATTATAGTATATTGTGATTATTATATTCTTCTTGCATAATTGCCTAGAGCCTACATGAAAACATGACGGCAAATATCAAGACCTAATATAATCAAATCCATAGATAAATTAGGTAAATAATAGTTATTTCTTTTCTTATAATTATAATTGTTTTTTAAAGGTTCTTTTTTCCAATGATACTAGTGTTCTTGGAAACTTGCAAGTTATTGAAGTTATATCATGTTATAACTTGTCTTAAAGGAAGGTAATTTTTTTTTGTTTAACTTGTGAATCAATTTATTTAAGTGGTTGACATGCTGAGATTGTGCATATCAACTACTACAATTAGCAAACTTATCAGGCGTGGAAGCCATCACATATAAGCAGCAGCAGCAGCAAAAAAAAAAAAAAAAAAAAAAAAAAAAAAAAAAAAAAAAACTAGCTTGAACTTTAAGCATTTATAATTTAGCTCCAGTCAAGCTCAAACACCCCTTCCCTGTAACCAAACCCAAGGCTCAAAATGCACACCTAAGCTTAATTAATTTGCAATGCTACCCTGGAGTAAGCGAGATGATTTGCCCTTTTGTCATGGGCTAGCAATTTGCATAAGAACATTAACTAATATTGAGATTGTAATTTAGGTGTCGTCATTACAACGCAATATCTTGGTCATGTTCGAATAATAAAAATACATGAGGGTGGAATTACATGTTGGCTTGTGTTCTCTGCCACTACTTGGAGTTCATGCCTCACCAGGGGCCTGAGTTTTGGGAAATGGTCAACTTTAGATCACGTCTACCTGTGTCTCCATGATCCAACTGTATACCTCTAATCATAAGCAACCTGATTTTTTCTCCATAGAGTTAATCTAGAAATAGGTCTAAATGGTTTCCCCAAAAACAAAAAGAAGGAGAAGGAGACTTCAAAATCAAGAGGTGCAGGTAGAATTAGGATTAAGATCCTCAACAAATGTATAAATTGATATAATTAGTAAACAAATGCAGAAGTCTAATTGAACCAAATTTGGCCACAAGTCTCATAGTCCTCGATTCCAGCTACATGATGTTCATGCTATTCAGAAACATTTTTCCCTTCAGCTGAAACACGTCCAAGTCCTGAGTAGAAGTGTAAAAAAGCCTTTGAGACCAGTACTCATAAAACTTTCATCAAGAACTCTCAAAAATGGTTCCACTGTCAATGCTATATCTCATAGTAATCCTGTTGGAAAACGGATCACAATGGAATACGAAATTCACAGAAAAAGAAAGAAAAACATGGCAAAATAAATCACAGCCAAGTACAATACAAGGGATTACGTGGTTCGGAGACTCTTGCTCCTACATCCACGACCGTACAAAAACAAATCTCCACTATAAAAAGATTTACATGAAGTTTTATGGGATGCTCACCCCAGCCCTCGAGCAAGAAAAAGAAAAGAAGAAAATAAAAAATACTCCAAAAAATATCTCTCACTTGGAAATAATTTTTTGATGGAAGAACTCTTGCCTCCCTACCGTTTTCTCTCCTTCTCTCTCTCTTCCTCTACCTTTTTCTTTCTTGGAAAAGGTCTTCAGGGCTTGTATCACGTTCTCTACGTCTCTCCTGGCTCTCCCAGGCTTCTTACAGCTTTTAAAGAGCCCGAACAAGAGAAAAACCTGTCTCCTGGTCGCTGTAGAAGACCAAAATATCCAGGAACTAACTCCAGCCATTCGATCGAAGATCAAGAGCCCAGATCATGCCAAAAACTGTGCCATATCAAGTCTAACCTCCCAGATCAACTCTCGGCCATCCGATCGAGCCATCGAATGGCTCAGATCGTAAGAAAACCCGTGGACTACCCATACACCACGCGAAATGCCCGTGGGAAACACGGGGAAATGCCCATAAGGGCTGCCGCTGCGAGCTGGGCAGAGCCCACGCGCAGCCGCGAGCGTTGCGCGTGGGCCTGGGCAATGCTCCGCGTGCCGGGCCGGGCCACACGCCCGCGTGCCCACGCGCCTGGGCCTGGGCCGCGTGCGCCCGTCCGAGCGCACCGGGTCGGGCCACGTGGGTCAGATCGGGCCTGGCCCAACCACGTGGGTCAGATCGGGCCTGGCCCAATTTGGTCGGTCCAAATCTGTTCTGTTTCCTTTTTTTTTTGGTTTTCTTTGGGCTGGGCTTTTGGGCTGCTGGATAAGGCTCCATGCTTAACAACTATCTCACTTGGAGACTTAGACACAATATCAGCATCCACCTGAAAAATAAAACAAACTTCCAAAACAAAAGTTAGTATCTTGTGCGGCGCCTCCAATGAACTAGCTCCGGAGGCCAATTGAGGCCATACACAGCCCCAATTTCTCTGCATTGATCACCTTTGTTAGCATATCAGCTAAATTCTTTGAGCTATGATTTTTTTCCAGTGATACATCCATCTTCAAGCAATACCCTGATGAAATGATATCTCAGTTGTATATGCTTCGTTCTCGCATGGAACATCGGATTCTTTGCAAGATGAATAACACTCTAACTGTCACAGAACAGTACACTGCAGCTCTGCTCTTTACCAAGCTCCTTCAGTAAATTTTGCAGCCAGATCATCTCCTTGCTAGCTTCAGTGATTGCCACATACTCTGCCTCGGTGGTGGAAAGAGCCACGATCTTCTGTAGTTGCGAGATCCAGCTCACTGCTGTCCCGCCAATGGTATACACATACCCATCATGCTCCTCCTCGTGTCGGCATCACCATCCAGGTCTGCATCCACATATCCCTGTAAAGTCAAACTGCCTCTACTATAGCATAGACCGACATTCTTGGTACCTTTAAGATATCGCAGGATCCATTTGACAGCTTCCTAGTATTGCTTGCCCGAATTTGCCATGTACCTGCTCACAGTTCCCACTGCATGTGCAATATCTGGCCTCGTGCAAACCATCACGTACATCAAGCTGTCAACGATTGAAGCATACGGAACCATAGCCATTGTCTTCATCTTATCATCAACCTTAGGTGACTGTTCCTTCGAAAGCTTGAAATGTGCGGCCAAAGGTGTCTCCACCGGCTTTGCATCTTACATGTTGAATTCGTCCAACACCTTTTCAATATAGCTACTCTGAATCAACTTCAGTGTGCCTGCCACTCTGTCTCTTTCGATCCTCAACCCAAGTATCTGCTTTTCTACGCCCATGTTCTTCATTGCAAATTCTCTAGACAGCTCTCACTTCCATCTTTCAATCTCTTGCATGTCTGGCCCAGCAATCAACATATCATTAACCTACAAGAGTAATATCATGAAACTGTCTTCGAGTATCTTGAAATAACAGCAATGATCCTCCTGGCATCTAGCAAAATCATTGTTGATCATGAATCCATCAAACTTCTTGTACCATAACCTAGGGGCTTGTTTTAAACCATACAAGCTTTTTCTCAGCTTGCATACTTGTTCTTCTTTATCAGGGACTTCAAAGCCAATAAGCTGTTGCATGTAAATATCTTCATCTATCTCACCATGCATAAAGGTAGTAGTAACATCCAGTCGCTCTAGGTATAGGTCCTTCGCAGCTACAATGCTAAGAACAACTCAAATGGTAGAGAGCTTGACAACAGGAAAAAAATCTCGGTATAATCTATACCCTCTTTCTGTTGGAATCCTTTCATGACTAGCCTCACCTTATACCTTTTACTGCCATCGGGTTTCTCTTTGACCTTGTAGACCCATTTATTATACAGTGCTTTCTTTCCATTCGGTAGTGTGCTGAGCTCTCACGTCTTATTTTTTATCAAGGATTACATCTCATCCTTCATCGCCAACTCCCACTTGACAGAATCTTTGCTCTCCATGGCCTCATCAAAGCACTCTGGCTCCCCTCCATCTGTCAACGGCAGGTAATGTAATGAGGGTGAGTACCTTACACGTGGTTTCGGGGTCCTTGCAGATCTTCTCAGTTGAGGTGTCTCTGACTCAGGCTCAAGAACTCTTGCTCACTCAGCAATGTCTTCCTCAGTGATCCCTTCCAACTCTACTTGCTCTTTCTCCTTGTCTGCCTCTTCTACTCTATCTAGAATATCTTGGTCCTTGTATAGACTTCTCTAATTGAACACCACGTTCTTGATCCTGATGATTTTTCTGTCCTTCTCGCTCCAGAGCTTATAACCAAAATCATCAGTGCCATAACCAATGAAGAAGCACTTCTTCGACTTTGCATCTAGCTTGTCTCTCTTCTCAGCGTTGACGTGGACATAGGAGACACAATCGAAGACCTTCAGGTGAGATAAGTTTGCTGATTTACCCGTCCACTCTTTTTCAGGGATCTTACAATCAAGAGGGATGGAGGGACCTCTATTAATCATATAGGCAACAGTGCTAACTGCCTCAACCCAAAACATCTTGAGCAATCCAGCATGGAGCCTCATGCTCCTCGCTCTCTCGTTTCTAGGTATGCTTCATGCGCTCAGCTATCCCGTTTTGTTGTGGCGTACTCGGGATAGTCTTCTCCATCTTGATCCTATTAGCTACGTAGAACTCCTTGAACTCAGTACTATTGTACTCGCCTCCATTATCTAACCTTAGGCACTTGATCTTTTGTCTAAACTCATTTTCCACTAAACTTTTCCACTTCCTGAAAGTATTAAATAAATTATATTTATTCTGCAGAAAATAAACCCATACCTTCCTAGTAGAATCATCGATAGATGTCACATAATAACTTGAGCCTCTAAGGGATGCCACCGGAGAGGGACCCCACACGTCAGTGTGAACTAGCTCCAGCTTTTTCGATCTTGGTGCTCTGCCTGTCTTGATGAAGCTCTCTTCTACTTTCCAAGAACACAATGCTCGCAGAGACCAATATCCATCATCTTCAGACCAGCTAGCTTGCCCTTCTTCTGTAATAATTGCATTTCTTTTTGTCCCATATGACCCAGACGGTAGTGCCACAACTCCGAGTCTGCCTGTGCCAAAGTCACTGTGTGTTTCATGTTACCAGTCATGTAGAAGGTGCCTAACTTGCTTCCACGTGCTATCACCATAGCACCCTTGGCGATCTTCCAGGAGCTGCCAACAAAAGTTATGACATAGCCCTCCGAGTCCAGTTGCCTGACTGAGATCAAGTTTCTCTTTAAATCAGGGACATGTCTGACATTCTTCAGCTTCCATACCGACTGATTCAGCATCTTGATATGAACATCACCTCTCTCCACGATGTCCAAAGGCTCATCATCTGCCAGATAAACCTTTCTGAAATTACCATATGTATAATTTTTCATGCATTCCATCTTGGAGGTAGAGTGAAACGAAGCATCAGAGTCTAGGATCCATGACTCCATCGGACTGTCCGCACTGAGAAACAAAGCCTCTTCAGTATTCTCAGTCACTGCATTGACTTACTCTTCCTTCTATCCTTTATTCTTCCTTGCCCAGCAGTTTTTCCTGGTGTGCCCCTTCTTACCGCAGTGCCAACAGCCATCACTCCTAGGTTTTGATTGGCTCCTTTGCTTGGATTTGGATCTCCCATGGTTGTTGCTATGCTGTGCAGTCCTCCCTCTGCCTTCTTGGATCGTCAAGGCAGATCTAGAGCTCCCACTGACTTCTTTTCTCCTGATATTTTTACTGAGAATCAGGTTCCGGACCTCTTTAAATTTCAACTTGTTTGATTCGTAGGAACTGCTAACAGCTATCACAGTTGCACCCCAGCTCGGGTAAAGATGATAAGAGGATCAAAGCACGGACTTCATCCTCAAAACTGATGTCGACAGAACTTAACTGACTAGTAATCAAATTAAACTCATTGCTATAATCCATGACAGACGCACCTTCTCTCATCTTGAGATTAAACAAACAACACATAAGATAAACTTTATTGGAGGCCGAAGGCTTCTCATACATATCGCACATAGCCTTCATCAAACATGCTATCGTCTTCTCCTCCAGGACATTGAACGTGACATTCTTGGCCAACGTCAGCCGAATAACTCCCAAAGCCTAGTGGTTCAGCAAATCTCAGTCATTTTGCCATATATCGATAAGTTTTATACCCAATAATGGTTGGTAAAGCTTTTTCTGATATAAATAATCCTCTATCTGCATCTTCCAGAAGCCAAAGTCCTTCCCATCAAACCTATCGATCTTAACTTTTCCTTCATCTCCTGTCATTGCTCCAACTGAAACCTGGTGCTCTGATACTAGTTGTTGAAAAATGGATCACAGTGAAATACAAAATTCACAGGAAAAGAAAGGAAAACTTAGCAAAATAAATCACAACCAAGTACAACACAAGGGATTACGTGGTTCGGAGATTCCTGCTCCTATGTTCACGGCCGCACATGAACAAATCTCTACTATAAAAAGATTTACAGGAAGTTTTACGGGATGCTCACCCCAGCCCTCGAACAAGAAAAAGAAAGGAAGAAAACAAAAAATACTCCAAAAAATATCTCTCACCCGGAAATAATTTTTTGATGGAAAATCTCTTGCCTCCCTACAGTTTTCTCTCTTTCTCTACTTTTTTCTCTCGTGGAAAAGGTCTTCGGGGCTTGTATTACGTTCTCTGCATCTCTCCTAGCTCTCACAGGCTTCTTATGGCTTTTAAAGAACCCGAACAGGAGAAAAACCCGACTCCTGGTCGCTGTAGAAGACCAAAACATCCAGGAACTAATTACAGCCATCCGATCGAAGATCAAGAGCCCAAATCCTGCTAAAAACAGTGCAGATCAAGCCTAACCTCCCAAATCAAATATCGATCGTCCGATCAAGCCATCGAACGGCTCAGATCGCAAGAAAACTCGTGGACCACTCATACACCATGAGAAATACCCCTGGGAAATGCGGGGAAGCACCCACAAGGGCTGCCATTGCGAGCTAAGCCGAGCCCACGCGCGGCCGTGCGCCGCGCGCGTTGTTCGTGGGCGTAGGCCTGGGCCATGCTCCACGCGCCCACGTGCTGGGCCGTGCTCCGTGCGCCCACGCCTGGGCTGCGTGCGCCCGCCCGTGCACACCGGGCCGGGCCATGTGGGTCGGGCCGGGCCGGGCCTGGCCCATTCTGGCCAGCCTAAATCTTTTATGTTTCCTTTTTTTTTTTGGTTTTCTTTAGGCTGGACTTCTGGACGACTGGATAAGGCTCCACACCTAACAAATCCTGCTTATTAATGTTTAATAAACGCTGGCATTTGAGGTGACACAATATGTAGCAGTGGTTTTTGAGAAGCCCCAAGCACACTTTGTTAATTATTTTGCATGTATTCCATGTCTTGATCCCACAAATAGTTAAATGGCTTAGTCATTCATGTGACTGCATCAAATTTACTTGCAGTCTTTTATAAATCTCCTTATCCAGTTAATCCAATTCCTAAATGGATTAGTCACATCAATTTCTGAATGATGATCTACTCAGCATCATTAAAATTATATGATTATAACAATTTCTCAAAGAATATTTGATTCATAATTCATCTCCACTATATCCATCAGTAATCCTCCTTTAAGTTTTATCTCACTGATTTATCTTTGTTAATTTCATAACAGGACTTCCCTACATATGTTTTACTAGTATTGTACAGACTTAGAAAATTCATATAAGTTATGATCTTGGCTAGAGCAATAGGAAAACAGTAGGTTAGCTGAAATACCACAATTTGCTGCACTGATTGAGTCATAATACTATCATCCAAACTAATCAGCATTAATTGGATGAGCCTACCTCACCTAAAAGAATGACGGCTCATTACTCCTACAAGGGGAGGAAAAAATTCTTGTTGTGTGGGGTCCCTACAAGATTTAAATATGGGACCACCCCTTTGCTAGAACCCCCTTTTTTTTCTTGGTAAATCTAGGACCTCCATTAGTACAATCTTTTGCACCTTATAATGAAAGTGTGCTTAAAACGTGTTGAAATTTAGTAGAATGCTCAAGTTTGGAAACCTCGCACAGTAAAGCTCATGCAGGACCTGCGCGTTCTCAAACCCAAGATAACGACTTGATCTAAGTAGAAGAATAAGCTATTGGAAACAACGAGGCAAACTATCTATCACCAGTAAAAAAGCATGAAGAGCATATATATAACTACCAAACTTAGAAGTACGTGAAGGTGATCAATATATTACACCATACTTGATACATGAACTTAATCACCACTAAACCCATTGGTATTTGTATACTTACATCACCCCAGGAAGTTCCCTCTCTCTCTGTCCTCCTATCAACCCTACTTCAAATTATGTTCCACTATTTTTTATGTTTTTACCATTTTTTCCCAATGGGAAGGTGCCCCAAGGAAACAGAGAGGTAAGACAAAAGGCCAAGACATCAAATTAACAATCGGTTCTTTGATGGTCATCTGTCATGAATTCCCTCTCTTAATCCTTAATCCTTGCATGGTAAAAAGCTTAAAACCTGGGTTAACCAACGCGGACGAACTACGGTTTGGTGGGTGCACAAATTTGCAGCTCGGGCACGTTAGAGTGGCCTTGCACATCACAACCAACATGTGGCACCGCATGCACACAGCAGCAACCATCTCGGCCGGTTGATCAGCATCGAGGGATATCCAGGATAAAGACTTCAACATGCTGCCAGAATTATCCTTGGAATTGCACCAGCTGCTGCAAGAGTCCTGCTTTGCTCTCCCTTCACCATTGATGTGGCTTCTTGGGGGCTCGAACGTGAGGTTGAGCTCGAGGTCCAGGCTTGGACATGAAGTCGGCGACCCTGCGCTTCCCCTAGGATCCTTGGGGCTCCTCTTGTGTGTCCTGCTGTTGTCCAAGTTTATCTGGCTTGACTGCAATAATGCAAGAAATGATTACTGCAACTGTCAGTACTTTTCGAGCGATACTGTTTCTATGAAGTTCAATAAAAAAACTTCTCTAAATCTTGAAATTTTCTAATTGAATTTTATGGAAGGATCGAATTATTAATCTACCTTGCTATCAAGGCATCGTTGCCATTCCAAGGGAAAGGGAGTGTCAAGATGGAGCTCCGGGTCGGAGTTCATGTCCTTGAACTTTAACAAGTTGGTATCCTTTGCAAAGAAGTCGTCACTCTCTTCGCCGTCCTCCCGCTTCCTTTTCTTGGATAGCTGGTTCTCGAGGTTGAGGCATAAGTTTTCCTCCGGGGAAAGGGCTGCTTGCAAGGACACCATAGTTTCCGATCAAAAGAACGGAGCACTTCCGTTTCCAAGCTCGCTCTCTCTCTCTCTCTCACTCTCTATCTCTATCTCTGTCTCCTACGTCTAACCTTCGCCCTTCTCTCTGTAGCTGTGCATCTTATGGTGGATTTTGGACTACTTTATAGGCTAGATCATAAAAGGCTCATTTAAGAGCCGGGAACTGCAACCAAGGATCCGATGGAGAAAGCCACGAGGACACTGGAGAGGGCCCACAATCCCCACCATGGCACCCATCCACTTTTACCCACTGGGATCCTGTCATCACCCCTTCCTATTTGTACATCACTTCACAGGTTTCACAAAGTTAATGGACTTTCTAGTTTCTCGTCATACCACGTCACAAACCACAAACAGCAACACAAAGGAGTAGCAAATCTACGTGCTAGGGCTTCGTGGAAATTGGCCCGTTTAACCACAGCCATTTGATTAGTTCTTCTTGGGTGCACCGAAGGAATCGGATGGGGATATTGAGATCACGAGGGAGATATGAAGGAGAGGGAGAGGTTGGTGAGGGAGGGTGCAGAATTAAAAGGTGGCACTAAATAATGGGCATGGCTATGTGGTTGAGGATGGATTGAATACGCTCGCTCTTCCATTGACTCCAACTTCCCCATTTGAATCACCTAAAGAAAAATTTAAAGCACCCCAACACCCACTTTAAACCCTCTAATTTAAAACAAGGGCACCCCGTGAAATAAATAGACGCACCCTCCGCTTGCCCTAATATAGAGCGCTCCTTAAATCCATTAAGATAACTGCTCGTGCCATTGATGACTTTGTCCGGTCCGCCCACCCCTCTTCGAAGGAACTTTTTTTTACCGTCGCCGTGACTGCATGGTTGACAGGGAGATGACCCTGTCACTCATCGATTATAAATTCGAGATATAATTTCATGGATGATTTGGTTAAATTTTAATTTATTAAGAATATGTGACTGAAAACTAGGCGGCTACTACTTCAGCATCATAGTGGGATCAGACTGACGTATTCATCGGTTGGTGAGGAGAGCACGTGAAAAATTGCGACCCGAATCGAATAATTGCCTGACAAGGTGGGGCCCGATAGGGAAGCTACACTGGGAATTTATCACCCGTCCCTTTTGTTCTATCAAAAAAAAAGAAATTTTTTTTATCTTAGTTACGGGTTCGAGACATGATCCTTATTGATGACTCGATTAAATCTATAAATTTTTCTGGGGTACGTGATCGGGATGACGAGAGAGCGCACTACTCCGACGTCTTAGTAGTGTCATGCTGACATACTCACCGGTGGTGAGGGTATGCAAAAAATTATGGCCTGAATCAAACATAGCCTGGCTGGATTCGGGTCCAATAAGAGTAGCTACATTGAGATTTATCCCCCTCTCATTTCTTCTATAAAAAAAGAATTTTTTAAAATAATATTTTTTATAAAATATTTTCCAAACTACAGCCATACCACTTATATTTACGAAAATAGATGCCGTACAAGAGAAATCATGGGTACAACCCGCGATTTCATTAAAAACACGGATACAACTCACGATTTTACCAAATAACATTAAAAATTAATAAAAAGATAATAAAAAATTTTAAAATTAATATTTTTTTTTAAAAAAAAATAATTTGATATCGTAGGTTGTACCCGTAATTTCACCAAATAATATTTTTCCTTCAATAAAATTTAATAAAAAATATAAAAAAATTTAAAATTTTTAAAATTAATATATTTTTTAAAAATTCTTAACGAGAAATCGTGGGTTGTAACTGCGATTTCATGTTGAAATCGACCCATAATTTTTTTACATAAATTATTTTCTGCATCAAAATTTAATAAAATTAGTAATAAATTTTAAAAAGATGGCAGAACCGGTTGTCGGACCCTGGTGCCCGAATCAACAGTCGGACCGGGGGCCGAACCATGGCAGCCAGACCGGCTGTCGGACTGGTGGTAGAACTAGGGGCCAGATAGGTGGCAGGATCTCCGACCTTGGCGACCGGATCGACGATCGGACAGGTGGCAGGACTGGCGGCCAGATCGATGGTAGGACCTTAGCGATCAGATCGATGATCGGACCAATAGCCGAACCCTAGCGATCGGATCGAT
Source organism: Areca catechu (assembly GCA_021397845.1). NCBI lineage: Eukaryota > Viridiplantae > Streptophyta > Magnoliopsida > Arecales > Arecaceae > Areca > Areca catechu. The sequence goes on along the minus strand of CM038043.1, from coordinate 155,665,203 downwards.
GGTCGGACCCCAGCGACCGGACCGACAGTCGGACTGGTGGTAGGACTAGGGGTCGAACCAGTGGCAGGACTGGGGGTTGGACCAATGGTAGGACCGGCGGTCGGACCGATGGTCAGACCGATGGCTAGACCCTGGCAGCCAGACTGGTGATCGGACAGGTGGCGGGACTGATGGCCGGACCGGTAACCAGACCTTGGCAGCCGAATTGGTTATTGAATCGATGGCCAGAGCTGGATCGGTTGTCGGACCGATGACAAGATCGATGACCACCACCAGTCCGGCCATCGATCTGATCGCAACTCCGATCGCCAGTCTGGCTCTTGATCCGACGCCAGTCTGGCTGCTAAGATAGTGCCTGTTCGATCACCGGTCTAGCCACCCATCCAGTTGTGCTGCATCAACGGTACTTTACACAACACCACCATCGTCATGTTTGGTATACGAACATCAACAAATATATTATATTATAATATATAATTTAATATATTATAATATATTTATTATATTTTATAATATAAAATATTTATTATAATATAAAATATATCATAATATATTATTATAATATTATATTTTAATTTTTTAATTTTTTAAAAATTTTTATTAATTTTTAAAATTTTTTTGTATTTTTTATAAAATTTTGATGCAGGAAATGATTTATGTAAAAAAATTGTGGGTCGATTTCAACATGAAATCATAGTTACAACCCACGATTTCTCATTAAACTTTTTTTAAAAATATTATTATTAATAATTTCTTATTAATTTTTTATATTTTTTATTAAATTTTAATGAAAGAAAATTATTATTTGGTGAAATCACGAGTACAACCCGTGATTTCTCATTATATTTTTTAAAACAAATTATTAATTTTAAAATTTATTTATTAAATTTTTATATTTATTTATTAATTTTTAATATTATTTGGTAAAATCACGAGTCGTACCCCTGTTTTTAATGAAATCATGGGTATAACCCACGATTTCTCCTGTACGGCACTTATTTTCGTAAATATAAATGGTATGGTTATAATTTGAAAGATATTTTATAAAAAATATTATTTTAAGAAAAACCCAAACCTATTTTTTTTAATGGATAAATATAAAAAATTAGTTTAACTTTTTTATTGACCAACATATTTTTATTCTTACATCAAAAGATATATTATTTTCCATAAAGTAAAAAAATTACCCATTTAAAATATATTAATTATTTTACCCATCATAATAATATAAAATAATAATATTATTATTATCATATTATAACACAGATAATGATAATATTATATAATATCATGTATTATTTTATATATAACATAATATAATATAATATTTTATAATATAAATTATTATAGAAAAAATGTATTCATTTTAATAATTTACTAAAAAAATAGTAATACAAAAAAAATGAATAAAATATTTTTTTCTTAAATATTTGGTATAAAATATTTATCTAAAAAAATATAGATTTTTAAATAAGTTTTTAACCGTTCGAAGAATAAGCCTATCCATCTAACCTATCAGCTGTGGCTGCTACAAGGGGTTGGATTTGAATAACTTGATACCATCTTGGTGGCAGCCATGCATGTCTCTATCCCTCAAGTTTGTGAGCAACCATATGGAGGCATTATGATTAACAAAATTATGAATGTATCGCTAAGATGGTAGCCCGGTTGGTAGAGGCTTGGTATCATCTTTCATCGATCACGGATTCGAGGCGTGATCCCTGCGGGTGACTCGATTAAATCCAGAAATTTTTCTGGGACACGTGATCGGGATGGCGAGAGAGAACGCACTACTTTGACATCTTAGTGGTGTCAGGCTGACGTACTTACTGATGATGGAAAGGGTACGTAAAAAAATTACGGTCCGAATCGAACATAGCCTGCGGGGTTAGGGCCCAACAGGGGTAGCTACGCAGGGATTTATCCCCCCTTTTCTTTTGGTTTATCAAAAAAAAAAAAAAACTAAATTATGAATGTTCTTTGCAAATGAGAGGAAAGACATAGGCATGTGATTTTTTCCTATCAATGGCCAAGATTTTAATTTCTTAAGAGCTAGAGAACTGACTTTCCAAGGTGAATCTATATTTGAATTTTTTTTTTATTGAAAAAAGGGATGGAGAGTTAAACCCGGTATAGCTATCCTCACAGGTCCCCACTCCGTCAGGTAATGTTCGATTCAAGGCGCTTAGATTTTCGCAGTCTTTTCTCACTAAGAGGTCAGTATGTCAACTTGACATCACTAAGACACTAACTAGTAAAATGGGGAAACAAAGAAGGAGAATTCTAATCTCTTACCACACCAACTATCGCAGGTCCCAGAAAATAATTTTTGGATTTAATTAAGTCATCCAAGAGATACTGCCTCGAACCCACTACCCATTTTTTTTCTAATAAAAGGCATGGTGAAACCTTGTTAGAATGATAGAATCTGATGAATGATTTCGTTGAGCTAACACTTTTTTTTTTCTTCTCACATTATCAAGTGTGAGAGAGGTAAATGTTCATCTTGCATTACCAAAAGTTCTCTTCATATAGAGTTGTTGGCGTAGGATCCTTTTTCCGATCGAGCGGAGCTACTGGATCGCAGGCCCGCTTCCTGGTTCACCTGCAAAACAAATCCCTGGCCGGAATTGCTCTGATGGGGGACACTCCGATGCCTAAGTCAGAGGCGGGTTCTAGCCACGGAATGGGGAAGATTTTAAGGAAGACTCAATGGAGAAGGGAAAGACTTTGGGATTTTCAAGGATATCTTGTGCCTTACCTCGAGCATTCCCTCTTACCGTTATTTATAAAGAGTTGTCCAGCTTGCGATTCCTCTCTTCCTCCAGCGGTTATGATGGGAGAGTTAATTTCTTTCCCACAATCTGGAATCGTGGGTAGTTAATGGGTGGTTTCGGTGGCCAGGCCGGAGGCATTGCCGCTGGAGTTACGTGCCATGATTATATTCCGGAAATAGTCGATGATAACCGTTGCTTGCCCTGTTCGTAGAGACTTGAAACAGGTCAAGAGCATGTCTTCAGACTTCCCTTTTAGAGAGAATTCCATGATTGAATCAGGGAATGCCTTCGCCCTCAGATCCTCTCGAGACAGATCGTAGAACCTGTCTTCCGCATAGATCGAGGACTTGATCTTTGTCATAGGTCGAAGACTATGTCTTCGGCATAAACCGGAGATCATGTCTTCGGGAGTTGGTGAAGGTCGTTCCTCGATTCAGGCTGAGGATCTTGTCTTTGGGGACCGTAGGACTTGGTCTTCGATAAAGGCTGAAGACGTAATCCAAAGACCATGTCTTCGGGTATCATAGGTCTACTAAGAGCTTTGGCTTGCCCATAGGTTGCCTGACTTTTTTCGAATACCTTGGTCCGAAGTTTGTGGTTCGGAAAAAATGTCTTCAGCTGGTCGAATCAGTAGCTGATTCGTACTTAGACTGAGATATCCTAATAGTTGTCCCCCTACTTTCAGTTTTCAAAGCGAAGATATGCCTCAAAAGGTGAGAGTATTACTGGTTTATCGTTTTCCTTCTGAGGGAAGGTGCAATGGATGATTACAAAATCTCTTATTAGACCGTCTATCATAACTGCTGGTTGATTTAAGAATCAGGCAATGGACAGTTGTCATTCCCTGATTGAGGGGAGAAAAAGGAGTGGGCGGGCCAGGGACTGCTTCTCCTTTTTTCGTTATGCGATGGTTCAATCAATATTTTGGTTGGGATTTGAGCGGTTGTCGTGGTTCTTTCCTGCCTGTTGGATGATGAATGTGCTTCATTTTGATCGTTGATTCAAATGGATTACGACCTTTAGTCTATTCTGTGTCAAATCAGCTTGGGGCTGCTTTGGGGGCCTTTTCGTTTCTTTTTGAGAAGGAGAAAAGGAGTTGGCTGAGGAAGCTTCTTCAACCTCATACTTTCAGTTGTGGCTCAGCTTTTCCTGTTCTTGGTCATCAGTCCCTTCCGAAGGTAGAATCTTCTTCCCGCTTCTTTGCCTCGTTATTTTATCAAGGCTGAGTCTGTAAGAAGCCGTGGGGAACAAGTTGGGCCTTCGGGGGCCAGTGATGTAGTGAGTCCGGAGCTGGTCCCCAACTCTGTTTCACCGGGAAAGGTTGCTCATCTTCGAGAACGATATCACATTCCCGAGGGGTTTCCTTTAATTCATCTTGTATCTGAGGAACGGTGAACAAACCTCCTCCCAGGTATTTGGCTGTGTATGAAGACCAATTGAAGGCTGGTCTTCGATTTTCCCTGCATCCTTTTTTCATCAAAATCTTTTGTCTGTACCAAGTGGTGCCTATGCAGTTGACTCTGAATAACATTCGAAATATTTGCTGGTTCTTGGTTCGGTGCCACATAGCCAACATAGAGCCCAGGACCAATTTGTTTACTGCCCTTTTTGTGCTCAAGAGAAATTTTCATGGCAACGGATGGTGGGTGATCGGCCCTCGACCAGGCTGCAAGATCATCAAGGATATGCCCAGCGCCATCCATGGGTGGAACCCATCTTTGTTTTTGTGTTGTCTATTGACTCATGGGACTTCAGTAGCGATTGGAAGGAGCCGCGTTTAACCACTAATGATGGAAAAAAGGTTTTGGTAGCCGATCAGTCCGATTATGATTTACTGACTGATTCGGAGGCCGCTCCTATCCGTGAGTTGTTGGAGGAGAGGAATCTCCATCTTGCAAGGATTAGCAAGTTTCCTGTGTTAGGTATAAATAGTGAAAATTTTTACCTCTCTTCTCCCATTCCTGTTGTAGTTCAGTTGACTCGGAGGGGTTTTTCTGTTTGTAGGCGACGGAATGAAGCCTAACTTGAGCTGGCTCCGTTAATCTTCCGAGAAGAGGGCAGCTCCCACCCCCTACAAGATCGACGGTTCAGAAGAGAGCCCAAAGGGATGGTCTTAAGAGAAGTGGGAGCACTTTGTCCTCCAGAGGAGCCTTCGAAGGGAATGCAGCGCCAATGACGGAGGCCCCCACAAGGGCTCAGCTAGTTGAGCCTTCACCGGTGGTTACCTCTCTAGTTCACATAAGGGAGAGTCCACCTCCGATGGTCGATGTGCCAGCATCTTGCCCCCCCAAGTCGAGAGAGAGTCCATTCGCGAGGCTTCCCCAGCTGGGAGCCGTCCCGTGGACTCTTCGGAGCTTTCCCCCACGGGGGGATTGTTGGTCCCCGTCGTGGCTAGGCGGGCGCTCAAGGATACGTTGCTGTCTCATGATTTGGTAGTTATCCAAAGTCGAAGTCTTGCTAAAATATCCGACTCTGCCTTTTCCCCCCTTACAACAGGTGAGATCTTCATCGTATCTCCTTTGCCCAGAGGGTTATTCGGTTAATAACCTCACTTTATTGATGCAACTGGTCTATGACATCACTTTCATGGAGGAGGGCCTAGGAAATGTCGACAGCCTCATCCATGGCCTTAAGGAGGAGCTCCACATGGCCAGAGCTGAAGAGAGGTAGCCGAAGAACTGAGGCAGTCCATGGAGAATCGTCTTGTTCATGCGGATGCCAAAATTTGCGGCCTGAGGAATGAGCTGAAGGACGCCCACTTGACAATCACTGTGCGAGGGGCTGAGTTGAGGAAGAGTAGAGAACACGCCAATTCCTTGGAACAATCTCTCAAGGAGAATCAGGAGAAGGCAGAGAGCCTAACCAAGGCTACTTAGGAGGCAACTAGAAAGGCTGAAGAGGCATCCTTAAGAGCCAAAGAAGCATCTTTAAGGGCCGAAGAGGCAGCCTTGGAATCTGAGACGGCTAGGAGAGAGTCCAAAGTCCTAAAAGAGTTGGCAGGTAGAGTTGTAGCAGATTTTAGGAGGTTTTCATAGTTCTAGCAGGAGATGAATGAGGCGACCTTGTACAGCTACCAGCATGATTTTAACGACGGACTCGCCAAGGTTAGTAAGGCTTTCCCTAACCTGGACCTTTTTGTCGTCCCCGCTTTTGACATTGTGGAAGAAGAAGAAGGAGAAGAAGAAGAGGAAGAAGCCGAAGCTGAAGAGGAGATCAGAGGGATGCCAAGTCCAACGGAGGCCATTCCCGGCATAATTTTGGCCCAGGTTGAGGAGGTTGAAGAGGTGCCAGGCTTGGAGGGAAAATCTCCTGTCGCAGTCGAAGACATGGATGTGATCCCGATCCTGGCCCAAGAGGGAGCTCGAGCTGAGGAGGAGGTCCAGGTTGAAGACCCTCTGGACTCAACCTAATTTCAGGAAACCCTCTCCACGCAAATCGACAAACTGCTCCAATCTTGCGATGCTGGATCTCCTCCAGCCGATGCTTAGGGATATGTGTATTTTTAGGCATTGTATCTCTTCTTTGTTTTCCTCTGAAATGTAACCATCGAACTATTTTGAATTTTCAAGTGACTTCCTCTCTTTGTACATGTTATGTCATATTTTTGAATACAGTTTGCATAAGGTTTCTGGCTTTGATGATGACTCGAGTTTCATTGCTCCTTTTTTTTTCCTTTTCTTTTCTTTTTTTTTGGTTAAGGAGCCGAATCCGAAGACCGTTCAGCTCGCGGCTGATATCGAAGATGAGTTTCGAAGCAAATTGGAATGCCGTTGCCGGAGACCGTCCACGATCAAATTACACTGATGTCAGCCTCTTTCCATAATTAATCTGTCCGTCTAGGAATGGACACAATGGACAGGTATCATTTTTCTGTTGACCGATGATCAAGGAACATTGATTATGAGTCTTATTGCCCGTAATGAGTGTATTGATATTCAAACAGTCGTATTTTCATGCGCCCTGGGTGCCGCCATATCCTTCCTTTCTGAAAGGGAGCTATTAATGCCATCGCCGCATGATGGAGATTTTTCTGGATTTGAAGTACCGGCGGTTGCCATTCCAAGAGTAGTTATTGGTGATTACATTGCTCCCAAGCGATCATCTAGGTCTCGAGGCATCACTCCGATGCGTGGCATCTTCTGGTGCATCTGGGAAAAGGCATGGAGCATGTTTCCCTGTGGTTAGTCGTGGATGTAAGGTCCTTATAAATGGGACCCTGTCCTCCCGTTGTCAAAGGTCATCACAATCTCAGACTCCTATTTCAGAAGTTCCTCTTCTTTCTCCAGCGACCCGGTAGAATGAAGTTCAGTGTTCCCGAGCTTCGAAGGGTGGCGAAGAAGAGGGCCATTAGTATCGGGGCAAGGGGCAGCCCAGGATTCCTCGGGCTAAGCGACGATGATGACCCAGTTGTTGATCGCTTGGAGAGAAAGATCCGTGTCCTGGAGGCTCAACTGGAGGAGGCCAGGGCTCAGGTCGAGGCGGCCATCGCGGAGGCAGTAGAGGCCAAGAAGAAGGTGGCAGATGCCATCTCGGACTTCAAGGCATCTTCTGCTTTCAAAGAAGAGGTCGCTGAGGTGGCTCTGGATTCTTATCACTAGGGGTTCCAGGAGTGTAGGGTTAAGGCCTTCAAGTATTATAACTTGAAGGGCCTTGGCAACATCAAACCCTTCGTTCCCTTTCCTGGACACAAGTTCGACTCTGATTTTGAGGAGTAGTCAGATTTTGATCCAGATGGGAACCTCGAGGCCCCTTCATCCTCCTTGCAGGACACCCCCAATCGACATGGGAAAGGGCCGGCGGGTGGTCACTAGATGTGCTTTCCCATTTTCTGCAATCTCTCTTTTCTTCTTCTTTTTTTTTTGTAAAAATGGAAAAGAAATGAAAGCACTGACTTTCTTCCCACTTTTTTCTTTTTCTGTGAATGATACTTCTTTGAATCCCACGAAGTGTGAACTCAAAACTTGATGTTGGCAGAGTGAGTGATGTAAAATTATTTCCGCACGTTTTCGGGTTTTCCGTAGGGGATAGCGTGTATGTTACCCCCGTGCATCTCTATCATGGTTAAGGTAGGCTGTTCAAGCCTGCCCCGGCACATCTTTGGATTTTCCGTAGGGTAGGTTATAGAAACCATCCCTATGCCTTTTTAACATAAGGTAGGCTAGTTAGACCAGCCTTAACATGTTTCCACGTTTTTCGTAGGATAGGTTACATGAACCATTCCCGTATCTTTGATCATTTTGGCAGCCTGATTGGGCCGTCTGTTGCGCTCGTCAGACATACCGATAAGGTGAGTGGATCAGACTCTCCTTTACGCCGTTAGCCGATCTCTTCGATCAGACTGGAAAAACCGTTGCCATCCTGCTGTTGCAATGGGTCACTTAAAGTTGGACATATTTGCATAAAAGATTATGGAGATTTTATTGATAATACTTTCAAAGATTTTGCACATTCCATGATCGGGACAGCGTTTTACCGTCCAAGGTTTTGAGTCGATACGTTTCCGGACGTATGACCTCTTCAACTTGGTACGCTCCTTCCCAGTTGGGAGAAAGCATGCCTTGTTCAGTTGGCCTAGATACTTCGGCTCTTCGCAGCACCATGTCCCCTGTACGAAAAATCTGTTCCTTTACCCTGGAGTTGTAGTATTTGGCGACCTTTTATTGATACGTCGCCATTTTCATCTGGGCCTGGAGTCTAGTGCTTTGTAATAGATCAAGGTTGACTCTTCGGCGGTCAAAATTTTCAGGTTTTTCATACTTATCGATTCTCAGAGATTGGAGGGAGACTTCGATAGGAAGAACGGCTTCGGTACCGTATGCCAGGTTGAACGAAGACTCGCCGGTGGCCGTTCTTGGGATAGTTCTGTATGCCCAGAGGACGGAGATTAGTTCTTCTACCTAAAGTTCTTTGGCAGCGTTCAACCTCGTCTTCAGACCGTAGAGAATGATCCGGTTAGTTACTTTGGCTTCTCCGTTGGACTGTGGATGGGCAACGGAAGTCAGCCTGTATTGCACATGGTATTGAGCACAGAAGTCTTTGAACTTCGGATTGTTGAATTGTCTCTCGTTGTCAGTGATTATTGTGTATGGAATCCCGAATCGAAATATGATGGAGTTTTTTACAAAGTTTTCAACCTTGCCCTCCATAATTTGGGCTAGTGGTTCGGCTTCGACCCATTTTGTGATGTAGTCGATGGCTACAAGGAGGAATTTTCTCTGCCCAGATGCAGACGAAAATGGGCCAAGAATGTCCATCCCCCATTAGGCAAAAGGCCAAGGGGCTGTCAGCTGGGTCAAGTGACTCATTGGTTATCTCTGAATGTTGGCATATCTCTGGCATTGATCACATCTCCACACGAAGTCGACTGAGTCCTTTTGGATGGAGGGCCAATAATATCCTTGGCGTATAATTTTATATGGTAAGGACCTGCCTCCCAAGTGATCGCCACATATCCCCTCGTGGACCTCTCTCAAGGCATAGTCAGTATCTGACGGTCCCAAGCATTTCAGCAGGGGTTGTGAGGATGACCTTTTGTAAAGAGCTCCGTCCAAGATGATATATTGAGACGCCATCCAGCGGATCTTTTTGGCCTCTGCCTTGTCTTCCGGCAATATACCTTCATTTAAGAACTTGATAATGGGATCCATCCAGCTTAGCTCGGTCTCAATTTGGTGCACCTCCATAGCTTCTTCAGCTATACTTGGGGCTTCATGGTGCTCAACGAAGGTGCGACCAAGAGATTTCGGGATTGTGGTAGCAAGTCGAGACAATGCATCTGCCCGGGAGTTCTCCGATCAGGGAACATGAATGATTTTGAAGTATTTCAGTTGAGAAGATAAGATTTATACTTTCTCCAGGTACTGCACTATGGTGGGATCTTTGGCTTCATATTCTTCTTTAACTTGATTTACTACCAGCTAGGAGTCCGAAAAAGCTTGGAGTCTCCGAACTCCTAAACTCTTGGCGATTCGAAGACCTGTAAGTAGGGCTTCGTATTCGGCCTAATTATTTGAAGCATGAAAGGAGAACCGGAGTGCGTACTCCACTGTGTGGCTGTCGGGTTTAGCCAATATGAGGCCGGCTCCACATCCAGTGGAATTGCAAGCTCCGTCTACATGAAGCACCCAATCGGACTCCGTATTTTCGAGTTTCCTTCTTCTGCGGGGGGCCCCTCATCTTCGGACTTCCAGGTGCACTCAGCCAGGAAATCTGAGAGCACCTGGGCCTTCATAGTTGATCGAGGCTGGAAGCTGATATCAAACTCGCTTAGTTTCACAGCCCACTTGGCTATCCTTCCGGAGGTATCATGGCATCGGAGAATGGCTTTGAGGGGTTGATCAGTGAGCACCACAATGGCGTGGGCATGGAAATAAGGTCGTAGTCTCTTTACCGCAATTATCAGAGAGTAGATCAGCTTCCGCATTTTCGAATATCTTGTTTCAGCATCATGCAGAACTTTGCTGATGTAGTAGATCGGCTTGTGGGAGCCGTCTTCTTCTCTTCAGACAAGGACTGAACTGACCGTCTCATCCAAAGCAGAAAGGTATAAATAGAGCACATCCCCCTCTTGAGGTTTGGAAAGTAAAGGTGGGGCCTCCAAGTACTTCTTCAACTCTTCAAAGGTAGTGCGACAGTCTTCGGTCCATTTAAAGCCTCGAGACTGTCAAAGTACCTTGAAAAATGGAAGACATTTCTCAGCTGAGCGAGAGATGAACCTGCTTAAAGAGGCGATCCTCCCTGTCAGCTGCTGGACTTCCTTCTTGCAGGATGGATGCCTCATGTCTTTGAGGGCCTGAATTTTCTCAGGATTTGCATCAATCCCAACTTGGTAATGAGGAATCCTAGAAACTTGCCTGAAGTAACCCCAAAGGCATACTTCGTCGGGTTTAGCTTCATTCGATGACGCCGCAGGGCGTTGAATGATTCCCTCAAATCCTGTATGTGGTCTTTTTTAAGAAGGCTTTTGATGATAATGTCGTCGACATAGGCCTTTAGATTTCTCCCCAACTGCTCCTTGAACATCTTGTTTATCAACCTCTAAAAGGTTGCTCCAGCGTTCTTGAGCCCAAATGGCATCATCTTGTAGCAATACAGACCTTTGTCAGTGATGAAGGCCGTCTTCTCTTCATCTCGGGGGTCCATTTAGATCTGATTGTAGCCAGAAAAAGCGTCCATGAAGCTTAACAATTGGTGGCCGGCAGTGGCGTCGACCAATTGGTCAATTTTTGGAAGAGGAAAGCTGTTCTTTGGGCAAGCCTTATCGAGGTTTGTGTGGTCGATGCAGATCCTCCAGTTGCCACTAGCTTTCTTTACCATTACCACATTACCCAACCACTCAGGGTAGTGGACTTCCCGGATGAACCCGGCCCTGAGAAGCTTGCTCACTTCTTCATCTATTGCTTTTTGCCTTTTAGGGGCAAAGCTTTTCTCCTTTTGTTGGACTAGTTTATATACGGGAGCAACTTCCAGCTGATGAGTGATTACTTCGATGGGAATCCCTGGCATGTCCGAAGCTGACCAAGCAAAGATATCAGCATTATCCCTGAGGAACAGATCAGCTCCATTCTGATTTTTTCATCAAGCATACTTTTGATCTGTACAACCTTGGTAGGTTCCTCTTTAGTTAAGGGCACCGAGATAGTTCTCTCCATAGGCTCACCATAATCTATAGTCGAGTCCCTTGGATCTAGCTGATCCCAAGTGGTGGGATTGTTAGAGTGCTTGTCCTGGATCATCAAGCATTATTGTGCCGCTCTTTGGTCTCCTTTTACTTCTCCAACACCATTTTTGATGAGAAAGCGCACTAGGAGGTAGTAGGATGACATTACAATCCAAAATTTGTTCAAGGCAGGTCACCCCAGAATGATGTTGTAGGCTGAAGGAGTTCAAACTACCGTGAAGTTGATCGGTAGTGTCTTTTGTCGAGGTTCGGTATCGAGGGTTACAAGCAGTACTATTTCTCCCTCGGCATCAATCTGATTCCCTCCAAAGCCAGTAAGTGGTATAGGGGACCTTTGTAGCTTGTCTCTAGGCAAACATATCCGAGAGAATGCATCGTAGATCAAGACATCAGTCGAACTTTCATTATCAACTATGATTCGTTGTACATCATAATTGGCCACAACGGCCGAGATTATAATAAGGTCGTCGTGCAGGAGCCGGACTCCCGCAAGGTCATCGTTAGAGAAAAGAATGGCATTGTTATCCTTGAGTCACTTCGGGACATCATCTTCATCTCTTCTCCAGTTGACAAGTCAATGTATCATCCCCCTGCCTCCATTGGTGGGCCGTTGATTTGGTAGTTCAACTTCTTCAGGAGCCGATTGGGAAAAGTAGCTTCTGACCGAGGTTCTTGGCGACCAATGTATCGCCCCAAATACCCTATCTTGATGAGATCCTCTATTGCATCTCTTAGTTGGATGCATTCTTCAGTATTGTGGCCGTGGTCCCGGTGGAATCGGTAGTATTTGTTCCTGTTTCTTGCGGAAGAGGATGCCTTCATGGGACGTGGCCATTGGAGATAGTTTTATTTTTCTATCTCCAAGAGGATCTTCTCACGAGGGAGGTTGAAGGGGGTATAGGAGTCGAATCTCCCGTTCGATGCTCTAGGCCTGGGAGGACTTCTTCGGCGGTCAGCATACTTGTTATTGTTGGAAACAGGGGGAACTTGTCCACTGTTATTTTTCTTCTTCGAAGGGGGTTTCCCTTCGATTAGTCATCGATTTGCCGCCTGCTCTTCGGCATCGACATATTTCTGAACCCTCGACAGGAGCTTAGCATAGCTTTTGGGGAACTTCTTATCCACGAAAAAGGTAAGCCTGGATGTATGAAGTCCCTTCTTCAGTACAGACATGGCTACATGCTCGTTGAGATCAGGAATCTCGAGTGTGGCCGCATTAAACCTGGAGATGTAATCTTGTAAGCTTTCTCCTTCATTTTGGTGAAGGAGGAATAGTGTGTCCGTATTCCTGGGGGTCTTGGGGCAAGTCCTGAAATGCAAGACAAACAATTTTTTTTAGCTCGGAGAAAGAATCGATAGTACCTAGGCGTATGCTCGAGTACCATATCCGAGCGGTTTTCTTTAAGGTAGCCAGGAACTCAAGGTAGTACATCATGTCCGAAGCTCCCTGGATCATCATATGGGCCTTAAAACTGCCCAGATGGTCAACAGGATCAGAGGTGCTGTTGTAGGGTTCCATCTGGGGAATCCTGAAGTGCCGAGGGATGACTTCGACCAAGACACAGTCGGTGTAGGGCAGGCGCATATCACACACCGCCAAATCATTATAATCTCTCTGCTCCCGCATTTTCGCCATCTCCGATTCGATGGCCTTAAATTTCCCATCATAGTCAGGGAGAGCGTACTTTGGTGCTTTCTCTACGGGAGTAGAGTCTTCAGAAGAGGGTGAGGAAGTTTGCCTAAGTCTTTTCCCCCTTTACGGGAATCAGTGGGCCTAGGTATTCTCGAGCTTCGGCCTTCAGGAGAGGGTCGAGGACGGGGGGAGAGATGTGTGGACCCCTCTCGAGGGGCTCTCTTCCTCCGGGATCGAGAGCTATGTTTGAAGGTGGCCGGCGGATGTCCCACCTGAAAAGCTCTATTTTGAAAGTCCTGAACCATAGCCATGAGGTTAGTGACCTAGTTCAGAAGGGCTTCAAACTGCTGCTATCCCACAATAATTGTGGGAGGTGGAATGTCGTTCTCTATCGAGGGTGCACCCTCTTGGGATGGAGCACGATTTCGACTTGTCGAAGCGATCTGAGTCTTCCCTCTCGCCATTAAAAATTTCTTACTTCCCCTTGGTTAAGGAGGGGAGCTTAACAATGCAAATTGCACAGGACTGGCCCCCCTACCTGGCACGCCAATCTATTGGCATAGAATCCTTTTTCTGACCGGGCGGAGCTACTGGATCGTAGGCCCGCTTCCTGGTTCACCTGCAAAACAAATTTCTGGCTGGAATTGCTCTGGCAGGGGACACTCCAATGCCTAGTCAGAACCAGGTTTCAGCCATAGAATGGGAAAGATTCTGAGGAGGACTCAATGGAGAAGGAAAAGATTCTAGGATTTTCAAGGGTATCTCGTGCCTTACCTCGAGCATTCCCTCTTACTGTTATTTATAAAGAGTTGTCCAGCCTGCGATTCCCCTCTTCCTCCAGTGATTACGATGGGGGAGTTAATTTATTTCCCACAATCTGGAATCATGGATAGTTAATGGGTGGTTCCGGTGGCCAGGCCGGAGGCGTTGCCGCTGGAGTTACGCGCCATGATTATATTCCGGAAATAGTCGATGATAATCATTGCTTGCCCTGTTCGTAGAGATTTGAAACAGGTCGAGAGCCTGTCTTCAGACTTCCCTTTTAGGGAGAATTCAATGATTGAATCAGGGAATGCCTTCGTCCCTGGATCCTCTCGAGACATATCGTTGAACCTGTCTTCGGCATAGATCGAGGACTTGATCTTTGTCATAGGCCGAAGACTATGTCTTCGGCGTAAACCGGAGACCATGTCTTCGGGAGTTGGTGAAGGTCGTTACTCGGTTCAAACTGGGGATCTTATTTTCGGGGACCGTAGGACTTGGTCTTCGACGAAGGCTGAAGACGTAATCCGAAGATCATGTCTTCGGGTATCGTAGGTCTAGTAAGAGCTTTGACTTGCCCATAGGTTGCCTAACTTTTTCCGAATATTTTGGTCCAAAGTTTGTAGTTCGGAAGAAATATCTTTAGCCGGTCGAACCGGCAGCTGGTTCGTACTTGGACTGAGATATCCTAACAAGAGTAATGGATTAGATTCATACCCCATAGCTGGATGATGGAAGAAGTTTTGTCAACAAACACAAATTTGCAGGTGGGTCTTAAAAAATGTAGACCAAACTCTTTGATTGGGCCAAGTTTAGATTTGGTTGAGCCGGTCATTGCTTACATTAATTGGTTGATGCCACCAATTTAAACAAAATGATATAAAATCATTAAAAATCGTAGATTCAAAATACTGGTGTATGTAGCATTTTAAATTTGGGAGCCATAAAATGTCCGTATTTTTCAAAATATTGTCCGGCACCACATAGTGATTTTATTGAGATAATCGAACTAGATGCATGAATACACTAATGTGATTGCCTCAGGATATTTGGATAACTGGGAAAAATTATGGTTCTCTATATGCAACTTTTCCATCTCAAATAATTTATTTTACTTGGGAGTACCATCCCAGATTTTTTAAAGATTAACTTTAATAGTAATGGTTCGAATAGACATGAAAATGGTAGAGCTAGTTTTATTATGAGAAGCATTAGTGGAGATTTGGTTGTAGATGATAAAGTTATTATAATTTCCGTAATTAGAAGCTTCCTGTTGTTTGGAAATGTGTAATCAATACCAATAAAATTCTAAAGACAATTCAAATTATTTTTGAAGGTAATTCACTGATAATTGTTAGATGATTATTTAGATCTATATCTTTTAAGATGGTTATCATCCACTTTGATAGAATTGTTGGAAAATAACAACAATTTTATAATTTTTTGAAGCTAACATGTTATAGAGAGACAAATTATGCGGATTGAATGACTATATATATAACTAACCATAAAGGATCCACGCTATAGACATCATTTTCAAGTTCTTTTATAGTATTTATCAATATTTTATTTGATGCGGAACTATATATGCATGCAATTATTTTTTTATGTTTTGAAATATTGAATTATAAGTTTATCCCAAAGATCAGACTAAGAAACGATGTAAAGAGTTTTATATGAAAATAAGAAGCTAAAAGCATGCATAACAGGACCTAAAAAGTAAAGGAAAGAGGACCGCCGAGGCTGAGAAGTCTCGGTTGGGCCATTTCATTTGCAATAAAGCATACAGAGTGTACCTGGCAATGATAAATGTGCCTGGTGCAGATTGTATGCAAAGAGATCGCTCTCACCCCCGGATGCGGCCTGAAAAATCAAGCCAGAGATCCACGGATTCTCGGCTTTCTGCTCGGTGATCCGATTGTGGCCCAGCTGGAGTCGTTGGATTCGTAGAAGCCGAGGGACCTGCAAACAACCTTCCAAGGGTTAGAAAACACAGTAGGGATGAAGTAAGAATGGGAAAA
Source organism: Areca catechu (assembly GCA_021397845.1). Classification (NCBI taxonomy): domain Eukaryota; kingdom Viridiplantae; phylum Streptophyta; class Magnoliopsida; order Arecales; family Arecaceae; genus Areca; species Areca catechu. Next base: position 155,649,330 of record CM038043.1, on the reverse strand, counting down.
CAACAAGGGGAAGAGGTTGTTTGAAGAGGGCGGCTTGGGTTTGGAGAGTAGGATGGCGGTTGGAGACTGGGCGCAGAACACCTGGAAGAAGAAGGGCTCACACAGAATCCCTTTTAGCACACAGCAGGTAGCACACAGTAATTGGAGAATTTCAATATTATTTCATGATAAAAGGTTATTAAATTTTCATACAAGGGGTCCCTTATATAGAGTCATGAGACTTAGGGCCCAAGCAAAAGAAAACAAAGAAAATAAATTTGACCACTTTCTTCCTAAAGTGTGGGGCTAAATACATGGAAGAAAATACTCTCATGCCATACAAAATCCCTCCAAACAAGGAAGATGTGGACATCCAAAGGGGGGGACCACTTCTTTCCTAAGCAAGCTAGCATGAATCAGGAAATTCATGTTTATCTGTTTTGACATTTCTTCTTGTCATGTTGGCATGTGGAGTTAGTGTGTTTAGGGTGTGGAAGGGGTATGCTGGCGTGTGGTCATCAACTCCTCATGCATGGGCCAACTTCATGATCCTCCAAGTAATCCTAGGTGGTGCAATCCAGGGTGTGACTGGGCTCCATGCGGCTGCTGAGATGGCATGCTGGGTGGTATCCTTCAAATGCTTAAGTCTTCTTTGACTGGGCTTGCTCAAACAAACTCAATATAACTGGACATGATTACAAGACTCGGAATATGATTAGCTCAACATGAGCTGACTTGATCGACTGATCCAAAACCCTAATGGTATGAATCAAATGCTACATACAGGACTCAGAAAGAAAACTAGCTCAATGATAAGCTGACTAGTACAGGACTCAAGTAAGCAAAAAGATAACTCAAATGGACAAAGCTTTTATTACAAATGAACTCAAATGCGACTAAGTAATCCACAGAGGGTTGAGAAGCCTCTGTCTTATTCTGGTGCCTCTGGTATCCCCACCATTTTTATTGATTCTCGCATATGCTTTTATTTTTGATTGATTTAATAAATTCAATTTTACTAAAAAATATTATAGATTCTAGCTAATAAATTTGGGTAATCTATGAAATTGGTTGAAAATGTTGGCTCAAAATTATTTGGACCTAATAATACTACAACGGAACAACAGAACAGTAACGATTTTTCCTGACGCTATCCTGAAGCATTGCAAGCTCTCCAAATTTGTCGACGCTTTTCAAGACCGCTGAAAAAAGACTAGATTTTGCCGATGCTTTCTCCCGGCATTGGGAAAAGAAGGATATAACGACGCTTATAATTGTCGGGACTTCAAAGTTGCCGACTCTTCTCAAAACCGCCAGAAAAAAGACTGGATTTGATCGATGCTTTCTTCCGGCATTGGAAAAAGAAGGATATAACGATACTTATAAGCATCAGGAGGTTCCGATAACCTCCCCCACCCCGAGCCCTCATTATAAGCATCAGGATTTGCCCTCATTTCGTTTGCTCACACCATGCCGCCTCTAGCAACCCCTCTACCTCCCTAGCTTCTCCAGTCTCCTTTTCTTCCTCCTCCATCTCCTTAGTTCGCACCGGCGATAGTCATCTCCGGGCTTCTCCGGTCATCTTTGGGCTTCTCCATATTCTTTGTGAATCACTATAAGCACTCCCCAAACCGTACGATTTACCTCTCCTCTCCATCTTCTTTCCCCTCTTCTCCCTGCCTCTCCTCTTGTTGCCGTCGCTTTCAATCCTCCCCTTTTCGCTGACGGTCGCCAGCGCAGACCTCTCCTCTCCTCTTTTCTGATCGTCGCTTGATCCCATCTTCGATCTCTCGTTGCCCCTTGTTTCCGTTCTCCCTCTTGCCGCCGTTGACGCTCTCTCGTCTTTCCGAGGTTTGATCTCTTTTTTCCTTCTAATTTTTTGATCTTGCCCTCTCAGAATCCACTAATTATCTTGTATTATGTGTTCTGTTTTCCAAGAGTGTATGTTTTAATTAGTGCAGTTTGTCAAACCATATCTATAATGCTCTGATAACTTAGGGATAATTGCAGATGGAAAATAATTATAGTGAATGCTTCATATCACCAAAGTGCCAACATTTATTACTCTAGAAAAATCATGATAAGCTAATAGATACTACATAATTAGCCATGATTTTGATGTATCTAAGTATTACATAATGACTTCGTTCATATATTTTACCATCCCAATGTGGCTCTAGAATTTCTACACATCATTATGTTGTGTTTATGATGATAATCTGCTCTGCATGGATGTCGCTCAGGTACTAAAATTGCTTATCAACATAATTTTAAGCTTCTAATAACTCCTTGATTATGCTTACCCTAACACTTAGATGGAACTGGTGTCAACCAGAATTACTGATGAACATATATTCTACCATGCCCTTCATATAAATGAAGTTGGATCATAAACCTTGACGCAAAATAATTTATAGTTTGCATAAGTGTAAGAAAAGTCTGCAGTCAGGAAGTGCAAATGCGTTAGTCAAAATCTTGTGGTGGATATGCATGTTGCCGAATTTGTTGGTTGCGACTGTTTGAACGATCTGTGGTTGTTTAATTAGTCATGGCAGCCTCATGCATGCAATTTTTTAAGTGTTTGAAGGATGAACATTCGAGTAAGTTAGAAAAATTATTCTTTTTTAATTGGGTAATTTATGATGTGTGTGTTAGTTGTGCGTTTTTTAATTGGTACTCAAGCTTTTGAAAGTAGAACCTTAGGCCATGTTCAAGCTTGTGACATGGAAGCCCAATTTATTATTATATATATATATATTAGGGGGGGTGATGGTTGGGGGAGCAATCACTATCTTGAACATGGTTGTAGTGAACCTAACCACAACCCGAGTTTTAAAACAGACTACAATCTGATTGCATATACATTACCCGACTACAACCTAAGTCTTAAAGTAGATATCAATGGATTCCTTTATGACATGCATTTGAATGATGTTCACGAGGAGGAATATTAATATATGCAATCTCTTGAAAGGAGTATATACATACATACATACATACATATATATATATATGTATGTATATGTATGTATGTATATGTATGTATATGTATGTATGTATATGTATGTATATGTATATGTATGTATATATATATATGTATATGTATGTATATGTTATGTATGTATATGTATATGTATGTATATGTATATATATGTATATCATGATATTCACAAGGAGTATATTATTTAATGGTATAATTTTAATATAAAAATTATTTATTAAATATATATTAATTAATATATTAAATAATATAATCAATTTATATATTATATTATTAAACATATATAATATATTTTATTATTACAATTATATGTAACTTATATTATGTTATATTATATTAATATTATAATATCACATAATATATTATATAATATTAATAAAAGATATTAATATTATATTATATACTATAATAATATTATATGTATTATATAATTTATTATTATATATTATAATAATTATATTATATATATTATAGTAGGAATGGAGAAGAAGATAATATTATCTAAAAAATTATTTGAGAAGCGGTATCTAGATTATCTCCGAGAGGGATAATAATCTAGATTATTTCTTAAAAAATAATTTAGATTGGACATAATTGATTATTATCTAAAAATATATATCAATAATAAATATTATATCAATATATATATAATATAATAAAATTCTATTTTATTAAATTATCAAAAATCTGTATATATTATATGCGAAATACACCTAGAGGTCCAAACTTTTTCTTGGACGCTTCCTCTCTCGTGCAGAGCACGTGCTGATTATTAACCGTCAACCGGACCCACCGAACCTGAAGCCTCTCCTTTAAAAAAAACCTCCCCGCGCTTTTAGTCTCATAACTTCTCCGTCCGTCCCCAAACTCCCCCCCCCCCCCCCCCCCCTCCCCCTCGCCGTCTGCCGTCCCGATGGACAACGCCATTAGCCGCCCCACCGACCACCCTCCAGCCGGCCGCCGACGTCCCAACGGCTTCGGCCGGGCTGGACCTTCATTTTCTAAAGAAGAGGATCCCTTCCGCTCCGTGAGTACGTTCTTCGACAACTTCCTTGGACACCTCAAAGAAGTTCCAAGAACGTGCGAGAGGCCTCCACCGCGGCCTCCCCAGTCCTTTCTGGCCGTTCGCCGACTCTCCGGCGCCGGCCCCCGGCACCGGCCGCTGCGAACCAGCCGACGATCCCATCTTCCTCGCTCTGCTCCAGTACAAGATCGAGAAGGCCTTGAAGGAAGTCTCGAACTACCCTCTGAGCAGGGATATCGCGGTGTGCTCCTCTCCGCTTTCCAGGGTGACATAAGGAAGCTTAACGATCCCGTCATTGATATGGCTATGATGGTGGTCGGCTGTGAGCTCATCACTCTTGGACGTACGTTCAGTGGCGGGGATCAAGTGGAAGGGCATGCTTGGTGTGGACCGGGAGGACGATGATGCCATCGTGCCAGCGGCTTATGCTGATGATGGAGGCAGTGAGAAATCTTTAATGTCTTGAAACTTTGTTTGGTTAAGTAATTGAATTGATATGGTTCTTTTCAAGAATGTGATGATTATGTTGGGTTATCGTATAGTTAGCAGTTTTTTACCTACTTGACTCGGAATGCTTAGGATAGTTTACGTTATAGTTTTCTTATATATTGTTCGAGTAAACAAAAGGATTGGCTCTGTTTCTTGAAATAGTTGGCATTTTCTTTGTTATTGGTTCCATATTTGATGGTGTAGGGATTCAACGCCTGGAATTAATTAGTTATATCATTTCATGTTTGTTTCTTGATTTGGAATGATGTAGTCTTTCTCAATTTGTTGCTAGATTGCCAAGCTCTGATCAATTAATTTAAACCATTTTCTTTCACTTTTGTTTGGTAGTCAGAGAAAAACAAAGTTTGAATAGTTTCTGTAATGGTGCAGGGCTTAAAGCTCACGATGTCGTTTCTTGTAAATTTCTTTCTGATCATGATTAGCAGGATTTTGCTGGAATTATTAGATTTGTTATACGTATGCAATTGTTTCAAATTTTGTGGGATTGAAATCTGAACTTCTTAGTGAAGTTAGATGGTTTTCTTGATTTGTGTTGACGAAAACTTTTACTGATCCATCACCAGATCATTCTCTCTCTCTCTCTCTCTCTCTCTCTCTCTCTCTCTTCTCTCTCTCTCTTGTGAAGAAGTTAATCACCGGATCATCTGATCAAGAAATTTCTTGCTAAATGATTCATAGATATAGCGTTGAGGAAACGGAGCTTGTTTATTAAAAAACAGAGAACCATGAATACAGGATTCCTATAGATGAATTCCTGTTTGTTATATCTAGTTATGAATGCAACTGCTCGCTTCATAAGTATTTTAGGGTTCATTCATCATCACATTTACTGCAATCATGCTTTTGTACGGTAGTTCAAAGTGCATGGTACAAACATATGGTTTCATCATCAATATTACTTATTTCTATGTTTGTTTTCAATCAATTAACTGGGAGATTTTCTATGATTATGATTTGCATTTCTTTTTAATCCCTTGGGATTTCACAATTTTTTTTTGACTAAACTGGAGGTAGCAGGATGCTATCCCCTTTTTATTACTAATTAAAAAAAAACGAACGGGTTTTACAATTTCAAAACTATATCAGATAGAAAAGATACACACACAAGAAGAAGAAGAAGAGAAGAAGAAGAAGAAGAAGAAAAGAAGAACTAAGGAAAAAATTATCTGCAATTCGTTGCAGCTGTAGCCAAAGTTTCTAGTCACATGCATCCAGAATTTTCTTGGAAGTATATAAAAATGGCTTCTTCTATTTCATCAGTTCTGCGACTTGTTGTCTTGTTCTATATGGTATGTTGTCAAGATCAACGAAGGCAAGGCATCGAACTTTCTATGTAATTAGAAGTGCTGCAGTAGAAAGAATGTCTGAATTATTCATATGATGCATTGCTTTCTAACTAGAACTTTTACGTGTGCTTTTTGGTTTCTAATGCAGAAAATCTCTCTCTCTCTCTCTCTCTCTCTCTCTCTCTATATATATATATATATATATATATATATATATTCACCTTTTCTCTTTAAAAAGAAGATCGACTGGTGGTCTATGGACTAATTGTTCGTAGCTATGATAGCATTGGTCTTAAGAAAAGCTAGCAAAGGTGTCACTTGCTGAATTCACTGGCAGGATCTTCTTCTTCGGGGTTGACCATCGGGATAGATTTAGGAACTTCATACACACGTGCTGCTGCTGAAATGGATGGCTCCTTAGAGATCATACGTAATGACAAGGGCAGCATATGACCCCATCTTGGGTGGCGTTCTCCACAGGGGATGTGCTAATTGGTGAGGATGCGGAGGAGCATGCAACCGTGAATCCTGAACGAACCATTTTTAATGTCAAACGACTTATTGGAAGAAGTGCATGCTTCCACTTCCTATAAATATTCTCTCAACCAGCTTACTATATATTCTTGATGCTCCACCTCCTCAATTTCCAGCCTGGCTAATGTTTATAATCAAATTTATGTCATCTCATCTAGATTTAAGGACGAATGTACAGAAGGACATGAAGCTTGTCCCGTACGAGATTGCTGACTTATTTGGTAATCCCGGTATTAAGTTGGATAAGGATGGGTGGCGGTCCAGCATTCTCAGTCCCGAGTACATCGTTGAAATTATTCTGGCCAAAATAAAGAAGGATGCCGAACGCACTTTTAATAAGACCATCACGCGTGCCGTTGTTACTGTTCCAGGTTAAAAAAAAGAAAAAAAAAGGAAACTCCTAGCCAAAATTTTTGCCTGCATGCAAAGTTGATAGTATGATCCTTTTCTTTTTCTATGGCTCTTCGATTCTCAGCGCGACTTGTGTGGGAAGTGCTAATTTGTTGCAAGATCAACGAACCTGCTGGCTCGATTCTATGTCGATATAAGCAGCTGAGTAAAAAATCTGTTTCATTGTGCATTGATTCAACTAGAACTTTACGTGTGCTTTGGTTTCAATGCAGAAAATCTCTCTCTCTCTCTCTCTCTCTCTCTCTCTCTCTCTATATATATATATATATTATATATTCACCTTTTCTCTTTAAAAAGAAGATCGACTGGTGGTCTATGGACTAATTGTTCGTAGCTATGATAGCATTGTCTTAAGAAAAAGCTAGCAAAGGTGTATCAACTGCTGAATTCACTGGCAGGATCTTCTTCTTCGGGGTGACCATTGGGATAGATTTAGGAATCATACACACGTGCTGCTGCTGAAATGGATGGCTCCTTAGAGATCATACGTAATGACAAGGGCAAGCATATGACCCCATCTTGGGTGGCGTTCTCCACAGGGGATGTGCTAATTGGTGAGGATGCGGAGGAGCATGCAACCGTGAATCCTGAACGAACCATTTTTAATGTCAAACGACTTATTGGAAGAAGGTGCATGCTTCCACTTCCTATAAATATTCTCTCAACCAGCTTACTATATATTCTTGATGCTCCACCTCCTCAATTTCCAGCCTGGCTAATGTTTATAATCAAATTATGTCATCTCATCTAGATTTAAGGACGAAGATGTACAGAAGGACATGAAGCTTGTCCCGTACGAGATTGCTGACTTATTTGGTAATCCCGGTATTAAGTTGGATAGAGGATGGGTGGCGGTCCAGCATTCTCAGTCCCGAGTACATCGTTGAAATTATTCTGGCAAAATAAAGAAGGATGCCGAACGCACTTTTAATAAGACCATCACGCGTGCCGTTGTTACTGTTCCAGGTTTAAAAAAAAGAAAAAAAAAGGAAACTCCTAGCCAAAATTTTTGCCTGCATGCAAAGTTGATCAGTTATGATTCCTGTTTCTTTTTCTATGTCCCCCAGCTTACTTCGATGCTGCTCAGCGACGGGCTACCAAGTATGCCTGAGGAAGCTGGCTTAAATTTGGTTGCAATGATCAACGAACCAACGGCTGCTGCGATTGCATATGCTCGATATAAGCAGCTGGATGGTCCCAAAAACATCCTCGTTTGTCACCTTGGTGGCGGGACATTTGATGTCAGCATCTTGATCATTGATGGTGGAGCTTTTGTGGTTCTAGCAACTAGTGGTGGCAAACTAGGAGGTAATTTTTCAAATTTCCTAAGAACACTGTTTACTACTAGCTAGCCAGTGGTTTATCTGTTGGATTACAGGTTTATTAGCTAAAACCTCTATACTAAAAAACCTTTTTTTTTTTTTTTTTTTTGATGATAAGGGAGGGAACACTACCCACCCAAATTTACTAAACTGAAAACTTAAAACAGGTTATTTAACATCGTTTTGCTATTTTCTTCTCTTCTTCTTCTTCTTCTTCTTCTTCTTCTTCTTGGTTTGTTTTGTAGGTGGGGACATCGATAAGACAGTCATGCGGCATTTCATAAAAGTGATTAAGAAGAAGCATCGGAAGGACATCAGCAGGAACAACCGGGCTCTTGCGAAGTTGAGGAGGGAATGTGAACGTGCCAAGAGAGTTTTGAGTAGCCAACGAGAAGTCCAAATGGAGATTGAATCTCTCTGTGATGGCCTTGATTTCTCTGAGCTACTCACAAGGGACCTGTTTGAAGAGTTGAACGGTGATTTGTTCACGAAGATTTCATCTCGTGTGCATGCAGCCATGAATGATGCTGGACTGAACGAGGATCAAATTGATGACGTTGTTCTCACGGGTGGGAGTTCCAGGATTCCCAAGATTCGGCAGCTTTTGAGGGACCACTTTCATGGAAAGGAGCCCGTCGTGGAGGTGAACCCGGATGATGAAGAAGCCAGGGATGGTGCAGCTATAATAGGTGGCACTCTAAGTGGGACTGGCTTTGTGATACTAAAGGTTAAATTTTCACCATGATCGTTGCTTTTATGTGCAACTATATATCAAATGATTCGCATGTCTACAATTGGAGAGCTGCCCTGTGGATGTTAGATCACAATCATTTATTAAAAAAAAAAAAAAAATCCTAGTTGATAAAGCGTTTATTTAGAAGCTGGTAATAGTATTAATTAGGATTTTTGATGATTATTTTGTTTATTTATAATAAAACGTGTGTGCAGACATACTTATTTGGATGTGGTACATCCCACCGCCGGGACTGAAGGGACGAACACATTGATTCACCGGAACCTCTTGATCCTCCCAGACGCGGAATCTCAAGTAATTTTCACCGATTCCCGTGATCACCTGAGTACTGATGACTCCTCTCGGGTAAGAAATTTTTTTTCCTTTTGATTTGTCTTTTATGCGGCTATAATTAAACAAATCCGGCCACTTGCAAAGTACTGTCTATTAATTGTTGTCTGTTGGTTTTCTTTCCTTTTTTTTTTTGCTTTTGTTCCTCTTTTTGTAGGATTTTGAGGAAGAGACGAGAAACCGAGGGCGCATCCGTACAAGGTTGCTTAGGCTGGTCGATCGCAGGGTGGCGGTATTATTGGTTGTCTTGTCGTTGGTGGCGGTAAAGCTCATCAGATAGGTCTCTCCATCAGCTGGCATCATTCCTTCCTTTCTTCCTTCCTCTTTGGCACGGTTCAGATGCTCAAGAATACCTCATATGATGCTACGTCGGCTAACCACTGGGCATTACAAATTCATTTTCCCCCATTTTCTGAATTAGTTCCGACTACCGAGTGTTTGTCCGCTCATGGTGTACGGGGTGTTACGTGCAACCTATATCTGCCAGCCAATTTTTTAGCTACCTATATTTTTGTTAGTTTGCTCCGAATTTCTTATTGGATAATCTTTTCCCCGTGGTCATGTCGTTCAACATTTTTAATTCGAATCGGCACGGCATTGATATATTTAAATAAGGATGATAATTTTTATCGACTCGATAAATATCCGGCCTGTCTCGTTTCTAATAAAATGGATAAAATCCGACCCGCTTAATTTATAAATGGATATGAATTATATAAAAAAATTCAACTCGGATTCGGATCGGGTACGGATCGTACTATATCCCGATCCGAACCCGATCCATTTATATTATAAAAAAAATATATTTGTAAAATATTTAAGTAAATTGGATATGTGATGGATATACGCGATCCGTTTAATCTTTAAATAAATTAGGTTTTATGAGACCGGGTATATCCGACCTAACCCGATCCAAACGTGATTTTTTTATATCCGACCCGACCCGACCCGAGATGGGTATGGGACGAGTATGGGATGGATAATTTTTTAGTGAAATAAATATGAATTTTGGATGACCCGATCTAAATCCAATCCATTGCCATCCCTATGTTTAGGGTTCAAAAATTTAACCAATCACTTTTTAAAGCATAAAGGTTTGCTTCCGAGCCTTCAAACTGTTGCAATAGGGCGGAGAATAACGAAACAAAGAGGGAAAAAAAAAAGAAGAAAAAAAAGCGAAGTAGAAAGCAATAGAAGAACAAGATCACATCAAAAAGAAAAGATTACGCTTGTTCATTCAGGGAAATAAACGAAGTGTTTTTGAAGCCTCACGTTAAGACTAGCTAAGCTCATGAACATAACTAGTTAGTAGTTACCTTGCAGATCATGGCTTTTGCTTAAATAATAGATGCATTCAAATTCATTCGTTTGGAAAATTAGCTGAGCTTCAGTCAAGCTTGATTTAAGTTTGTGTACACCTTTTGTCGATGGGATCAATTTTGAACAACCCAAACCATCGCTGTTTGAGCTAGTCTTGTTGCGGCGACTTCTCCTGGACCGAGCTCGGTCGGTTGTGCTGGAGCACTCCTCTTGCGGTCGACCTGCAACAAAGTCCCCAAGACGCCGGGGGTGTTCTGGCGGGGAACCCTCCAATGCCTAAGTTAGCAGGAGCTTGAAGGCAACAGAAAGGAGGAATCAAGGAGATAGTGCATGGAGAGTAGGGCTGGAAATGGGTCGGCCCAAAGCCCACTGGGCGGCCCAAAGGCTATATTTTTAAATTTTTTGGACCGAATCCGGGCATCCCTTTGGCCCAAAAATTAAATGGACTCTATTTTACAGCCCTAAGACTAGTCGAATATGCTTAAAATTTCGTCCGCAGCCTGAACCAACTTCAGGCCGGCCCGAAGTTTATTGAGCTGGCCCAGCCAGTTTCAAACAATGGGCTTTTGGGCCGGCCCATTTCTAGCCCTAATGGAGAGGGAAGAGAGTACTTTGAACGGGGTCCCCCGGTTACCTTATATAGGTGCGGAACAGTCCATCCGTTAGGGGAGAGGCCAAAAAGGACCGATCTGCCCCTAGGAGAATCTGGAGAGTGACCACGTGACCCCAGACAGGGCAACACCGTGGAAATAGTGGAACAGGACTGCTGGTGTGGCAGGATTCCGTTGTAACAGAAGGAGCTTCTGGAATCCTCCGGGTCCTGAAGCATGTCTGTCGGAGGCCGACCGAGAGGGCTAGTCGCTCAAACAGGAGGTCGGACTCCCAAAAGAGAGCAATGGGCCGGATCCCAGAATGAGTGGATCATTCGGACTTTTACTTCGGTAGGTCGGACTTCTGAAGGAGAGCAATGGGCCAGATCCCAGCAGGAGTGGGTCGTTCAGACCTCTGCTCCGGTGGGTCGGACTTCTGCAGGAGAGCAATGGGCCGGATCCAGTAGGAGTGGGTCGTTCGGACCTCTGCTCCGGTGGGTCGGACTTCGTAGGAGAGCAATGGGCCGGATCCCAGCAGGAGAGGGTCGTTCGGAGCTCTGCTCCGCGAGTCGGACTTCTACTGGGTGTGTTTGTCGAAGCTTTAGAAGAGCAGCCCGGTCGGACCGCAAAGAGGGGCTGGTTCAATTTGACGGTGAGCCGTTAGGGTATAATAGTTGTCCCCCTGTCCTTGGCCTTCGGGCGAGCCTGCAGGCTCGAAGGACGAGGGCATTACTTGATAATTAATGCGCCAGTCCTCAAGATGATGGCGAATCTGATTCGGCGTGCTGCGACTGGCCGTCTTCTGCTCCGACTTTCACTCTTGGACATGTGTTAGCATTAGATTGGTGGCGATAGGAGAGGCAGTTATTGCTGGTATGATGCATGATGAGGGGCGCCAGTCTGGAAATGCATGCCCGTTAAGCCCCCGATGCGACGTGGGCCATGTGGCATCATCCGAGCGGTCGATGTAGTGTCTGAAGCGATCCATCCACCGTTGCTTTGACGGTCACGCGGATCGTGACTGGATACCATCTGGCACGTCCCATTGGATTCTCGCTAAACCCGAGAGATGTGCCGCTTGCCGTCGGATCACGGCACGTGGGGGGGTGTTAGAAAACTACCCCCCGGTGCCTATAAAAGGAAGGAACTAGCGCTCAGAGGGAGTTTTCCACCGCACCTGGGTTCGAAGAGAAAGCTTCCTCCTTTCGCTGCTCTAGCTCCTTTAGGAAATCGAAAGTCCAGGTTAGTCCTGCAATCGTCTTCCTCCTTTTCTACAACTCCATTAGGATGGCCTCCGGGAGTCAGAGTTCGGCTCGTGGGAATAGGGAACCCGGCCCATATGATATCCCTTCAACCATGACCCGGGAGAGGGTTGAGGGTCTCAGAGTTGTGTACAGCATCTCCTCCACTTTGTACTTGACCATCCCCATTCGTGAGGGTAGGATGAATGGCCTCCTAAATTTAGGAGCCCTTCCTTTATACGAGGATCACTTGAAAGCTGGCCTCTGATTTCCACTCCACAACTTTTTTGTCCATATTTTCAACCTATATAGGACCACCCCTTCCCAACTGACCCGAATAGTATTCGGGTGTTCTACGGTTTTGTGGTCCTTTGTCGGGAAGCCGATATCGAGCCAAGGATGTAGCTATTTTCAAACTTTTTTCTGTTGAAGCAGGACTTCCGGAGTCAAGAGTGGTGGATGTTTAGTTCCCGCCCCGGCCGGAAGGTTATAGGGGGCTTCCTTTCGCCATTCACGGATGAAAGTCCCGATATTTTTTTATTGATAGTCTAGAGCCGTGGGCTTTGAGACGGCATGGAGGGAGCCGAGGCCGAATGCCCTGAACGGAAGGAAGGTATCAAGGGTCGATGAGGCTGACTTCCACAAGCTGAACGACGAGGACCTGAAGTTTGTCGGCTTCATGCTCCACGAGGGGAGTCTCCATCAGGCTGGGATCAGCCAACACCGAGCACTGAGTAGGACAGAGGCCGTTGAGAGGGACCTTATGTCCTTTCTTTATTAGTTCTGTTACTGACTCTAGTCTTGTTTGTTGGCAGGTGGCAAAATGAAACCAGATCGGGCGACCCTTTCAGTGCGGTCGGCACAGAGGAGGGTCGTCCATATTTCTGAGCCAACTCCTCGGGAGCCGAAGAGGCAGAGGGCGGTAGAGCCGGCACTCGAGAGCCGAAGAAGTGATGAACGGAGGAGCCGTCAGCCATGGTAGTGTCGGTGGAGTCGGAAGATGACATATCACTGTCATATCGCTGAAAGGTGATGGATTCGAAGTGGTCTTCTTCGGTTGGGCAGTCAGTCGCCCCCCGGGTGGAGGAGTAACGTCCGGCACCAACTGGAGTAAAGGCGACTCCATCCTCTCTGCTACTAGATCTGACGAAGGGGGCTTCTCTGATGGTCCGGGGGGACCAAGTGGCTGAAGGGCCGATGGCTTCCTATGGGAGGGTCGACGACGTCGGCGACGATGAGGACTGCCAAAAGTGGCAAGATATCCATGACACCGAACAAGTCAAAGAGCAGCTCCAGTGGGCTGTTGACAGTGTCGACGGACGGTCATTGAACGAGGTCGTCAGGAGCTCTCTTCATCATCTCTTGGGGGTAAGTTTCAAATCCAGCCTTTTGCTGTTACTTTATCACTTACAATCTTCTAACTGTGTGTTTGTCGGCAGCTCCTCCGAGACAGTCTACTCATAGACGACGGCCTAGGCGAGTTGCTCCATCTGAAGGAGCACCTGACCAAAAGGGCAGAGGTGGCAAGAGACACTACCTGGGTGGTGCTGACAGCCTCCAAGGTGGAGCTGACCTGTCTACGGACCGTAGAAGGAGAAGTGTCCACCCTGCGGGCCGAGTCGGAGGCCCAAAGGAAACAGCTCGAGGACTCGCTGGCCCAGGAGGCTGACTGGGAGGCGAGGCTGAAAGATAAGAGGTAGAAGGTCAAAGCCCTGACCCGCCGACTGGTAGAGGAGGAGGGCAGCTTGGCCGAAGCCGAGGCGCGTTCGAGGGGCCACCAGGCGGTGGCAGAGCGATACAAGGGTCTACTGAAGGCGACCCAGGAATTGCTAAAGAAGGCTACTGAAAAGGCCATTGCAGAATACAAAGTCTCCGAAGACTTTATGGAAGAGATGAACGAGGCCGGAACAGTCGGCTTCGATTTTGGGTACGAAGAGTGTCTGGAAAAGGCTGGCGCCACCTTTCTAGAACTCGATCTCTCCTTCCTTCAACCGCTGGCTGGAACAGTCGGCTTCAATTTTGGGTACGAAGAGTGTCTGGAAAAGGCTGGCACCACCTTTCTAGAACTCGATCTCTCCTTCCTTCAGCCGCTGAAGCCGGCAGAGAGGAGAGCGTTGAGGTGGCAGATCTGACCGCCAATGCGGCCGAGGCCCCCGCCGAAGCCGAAGTCAAAGTAGAAGCCGATATGGGAGCAGCAGCCATTCCCGTCGGAGCTTCGAGAGGCATTGAGGAGGCCAAAGTCGACGTTGTGTCGGTACTTCCCGAGGGTCAGACCTAGGCATTTGTAAAGGTCTGACCCTCCTTTTTGTAAAGAATTTCTTGATTTAATAAATTTTTTTTATATCATTTCTTTCGCATACTTGTGTTGCCGACTGATATGATTGGCCGAAGTCACTTTCTTTTAACACTTTCTTTTAAAATTTTACTAAGTATGAGCCCGTCGGCTAATTTGAGCGAACGGTCGGACCTTCGGAGTAAACGTTGAATAGTAGATTAGGCCGAACCAATCTATTTTAGGATTTTCATCCTAAGTGTTGGTCCGTCGGCTTGTCCGAGCCTAGAGGTAGTTGAGGCAGCGGTTGGACTGTAGCTTAGGCCGAACCAACTTACTTAGGATTTTCTTCCTAAGTGTTGATCCGTCGATATGTCCGAGCTGGGCTGCCCTAGAGCCTTTGCCGACCGGAGTCAAACTTTCGAAAGTGGGCTGCCATAGAGCCTTTGCCGACCGGAGTCGGTCTTTCGGAAGTGGGCTGCCCTAGAGCCTTTGCCGACCGGAGTCGGACTTTTGGAAGTGGATGCCCTAGAGCCTTTGCCGATCGGAGTCGAACTTTCGGAAGTGGGCTGCACTAGAGCCTTTGCCGATCGGAGTCAGACTTTTGGAAGTGAGCTACCCTAGAGCCTTTGCCGACCAAAGTCAGACTTTCAGATGTGGGCTGCCTTAAAGCCTTTGCTGATCGGAGTCGAACTTTTGGAAGTGGGCTACCCTAGAGCCTTTGCCGACCGGAGTCGGACTTTCGGAAGTAGACTGTCCTAGAGCCTTTACTGACCGGAGTCGGACTTTTGGAAGTGGGCTGCCCTAAAGTTTTTGCCGATCGGAGTCGAACTTTCAGAAGTAGGCTGCCCTAGAGCCTTTGCTGACCGAAGTCGGACTTTTGGAAGTGTTTCATGAAAAGAATTGTGGACTTTATTGATAATACTTGCGAAGGTTGTCTACATTCCACGGGCGTGATATCTTCCGTCCGTCCAAATGCTCGAGTCTGTAGGTCCCAGCCCGGATTACTTCAACGACTCGATAAGGTCCTTCCCAATTTGGGAAAAGTTTTCTTGCTCGGTCGGTCTTGAAATCTCCATCCTCTGCAAGACTAGATCTCCGACTCGGAAAGCCCGCGCCTTTACTCGTGCGTTGTAATATTTTACCATCTTTTAACGGTGGGTCGCCATCTTCAAGCTTGTTCGAAGTCTAGTTTCTTCAAGTAGGTCCAGGTCAGCCCTTCGCTACTCAGAGTTTGCCGGTTCGGCACCATGGTCAATCCGTAATGATTGCAGAGAGATCTCAACGGGGATGACGGCTTCACTCCCGTAAGTAAGGTTGAATGGAGTCTTCCCGGTCGCCGTTCGGGCGGTCATCTAATATGCCCATAGCACTGAGTGAAGCTCCTCCGCTCAAAGCCCTTTGGCTTCATTCAGTCGGGTCTTCAATCCATGCAGGATCATCCGATTGGTGATCTCAGCTTCTCCATTGGGAAGTGGGCTGCCCTAGAGTTTTTGCCGATCAGAGTCGAACTTCAGAAGTAGGCTGCCCTAGAGCCTTTGCTGACCGAAGTCGGACTTTGGAAGTGTTTCATGAAAAGAATTGTGGCTTTATTGATAATACTTGCGAAGGTTGTCTACATTCCACGGGCGTGATATCTTCCGTCCGTCCAAATGCTCGAGTCTGTAGGTCCCAGCCCGGATTACTTCAACGACTCGATAAGGTCCTTCCCAATTTGGGGAAAGTTTTTCTTGCTCGGTCGGTCTTGAAATCTCCATCCTCTGCAAGACTAGATCTCCGACTCGGAAAGCCCGCGCCTTTACTCGTGCGTTGTAATATTTTACCATCTTTTAACTGTGGGTCGCCATCTTCAAGCTTGTTCGAAGTCTAGTTTCTTCAAGTAGGTCCAGGTCAGCCCTCGCTACTCAGAGTTTGCCGGTTCGGCACCATGGTCAATCCGTAATGATTGCAGAGAGATCTCAACGGGGATGACGGCTTCACTCCCGTAAGTAAGGTTGAATGGAGTCTTCCCGTCGCCGTTCGGGCGGTCGTCTAATATGCCCATAGCACTGAGTGAAGCTCCTCCGCTCAAAGCCCTTTGACTTCATTCAGTCGGGTCTTCAATCCATGCAGGATCGTCCGATTGGTGACCTCAGCTTCTCCATTGGACTGAGGGTGACCGACCGACGTAAGCCAATGGAAGATGTGATATTGCTGACAGAAGTCCCGGAACTTAGAGTTGTCAAACTGTCTTCCATGATCAGCAATGATTGTCTGTGGAATGCCAAACCGGAAGATAATGCTATTCGGACGAAGTTCTCCACCTTGGCCTCTATGATTTGTGCCAGCGGTTCAGCCTCCATCCATTTGGTGAAGTAATGAATGGCCACGAGTAGAAACTTCCGTTGCCCGGATGTCTGGAGAAAGGGTCCCAAAATATCCATCCCCTACTATGCGAACGGCCATAGTACAGTGATCGATGTCAGCTGGCTGGCAGGCCTCCTTTAGATAATGGAGTATCTTTGACACGCGTCGCACCTTCGGACGAAGTCCGATGCATCTTTCTGAATGGTAGGCCAATAGTATCCCTCCACGAGTAGAAACTTCCGTTGCCCGGATGTCCGGAGAAAGGGTCCCAAAATATCCATCCCCTACTATGCGAACGCCATAGTACAGTGATCGATGTCAGCTGGCTGGCAGGCCTCCTAGATAATGGAGTATCTTTGACACGCGTCGCACCTTCGGACGAAGTCCGATGCATCTTTTTGAATGGTAGGCCAATAGTACCCCTGTCGGATGATCTTGTAGACTAGAGACCTTCCTCCAAGGTGGTTGCTGCTGATACCTTTATGAACTTCTCTGAGTGCATAGTCTGCATCAGTCGATCCCAAGCACTTTAGTAGCGCTTTGAAATGACCGCTTGTACAGGACACCATCAAGGACGACGTACTTGATGTCGTCAAGGATGACGTACTTGGAGGCCGTCCAGCGCACTCGCTTGGCCTCAGTCGGATCTTCTGGAAGAGTCCCTTTGATCAGGAAAGCAAGAATTGGATCCATCCAAGAAGCTTTTTGTTCCACTTGGTGGACCTCGGTCGGCTCTTCCGTAACACTTGGGCACTGCAGATGCTCCATGAGGTTGTCAAGGTACTGGTAGCGACCGTAGCCAACCATGATAGAGCGTCCGCTTGAGAGTTCTGCAGTCGGGGTATATGGAGGATTTCGAAGAATTTGAGCCGAGAGATGAAGTTTTGTACCTTGTTTAAGTATTTGGCTAGGGTCGGGTCCCTTGCTTCAAATTCACCCTTCACTTGATTGACTACTAGTTGGGAGTCGAGAAGGCTCTCACCCGGCTGATGCCTAGTTCGTTGGCGATTTGTAACCCTGCAGGAGGGCTTCGTACTTCGCCTGATTGTTTGATACCTGAAATGAAAAATGCAATGCATACTCTAGGCTTTCTTTGTCTGGGTCGGCTAAGATCAGGCCGACCCCCTAGCCTACAAGGTTAGACACTCCATCCACATGGAGGGTCCAGGCTGGTTCGGCTTCGTAAACAGCATCAGCTTCGGTGCTTTAGCCGTTGAGGGGACGCCTCCTGCTTCCAGGTGCGCTCTGCAATGAAGTCAGTGATTACTTGGATCTTCAGGAGGATCTAGACTGGAAGGATACGTCGAACTCGCCAAGTTTGACAGCCCACTTGGTGAGCCGACCGGAGGTGTCCTACTTCGGAGGATCGCCTTGAGAGATTGGTCGGTCATCACCACAATCGGAGTGCCTAGAAGGACGGTCGGAGCCGCTTGGCAGATATGACCAAAGAATAAACTAGCTTATGTATCTTAAGGTACCTTGTCTCGGTATCATGAAGGACCTTAATGATATAATAGACAGGCTGCTGCTAACTGTCCTCTCCGACCCGCATGAGGCGGCGCTGACCGCCTCATCGGATGTCGATAGTAGATATAAAGGCTCCCCCCATCCATCGGTTTGGCCAGTATGGGGGATTCTTCAAATATTCTTCAGGGCTTCGAAAGCTGATCGACATTCGTCAGTCCAAATGAACCTTCCAACCGATGCAGGTCTTGAAGAATGGCAGACTTTTCAGCCGAACGGGATGAAACGATTGAGGAGGCAATTCGGTCTGTGAGCTCTTTGCACCTGCTTCTTATTGGTCGGATGTGCTATCTCAATGATGGCCCTTATCTTATCGGGGTTTCACTTTAATTCCTCTCTGTGTGACCAGAAATCGAGAAACTTGCCAGAAGTTATCCCAAAGTATACTTCGCAGGATTCAGCTTCATCCGATGACGTCCGAGCGCGTCAAAGGATTCCTGCAAGTCTTTGATGTGGTCGGTTTACGAAGGCTCTTTACTATCATATCATCTGCGTAAGCCTCCATATTTCTGCCTAGCTACCCTTCGAAACTCAGTTGATCATCTTTGAAAGGTGCACCGGCATTCTTCAGCCGAAGGGCATCATCCTATAACCAGTACAGGTCCTTGTCGGTGACAGGTAGTCTTCTCTTCGTCCTCCGGTGCATCCTGACTTGGTTATAGCCAGAAAAGCATCCTAAAGCTAAGAGCTGGTGGCCGACCATAGCATCCACCAGCTGATCAATCTTTGGCAAGGAAAACTATCATTTGGACAAGCCTTGTTGGGGTCGGTGTAATCTACACAGATCCTCCACTTTCCGTTAGCTTTTTTCAACCGTGACAACATTCGCTAGCCCCTCAGGGTAGTGAGCTTCCCTGATGAAGCCGCATCAGAGAGCTTCTTTACTTCTTTGTCGATGGCTCTCTGCCTTTCAGCGGAGAAGCTCCTCTTCTTTTGCCGACGGGCCTGTAGGTCGGATCTATCTTGAGCTGGTGAGTGATGACATCCGACGGTATGCCTGGCATGTCTGACATCGACCAAGCAAAGACATTGGCGTTGCTTCTAAGGAAGCCGATAAGCTCTAACTTGAGGTCTTCACTGAGGTAACTTCCGATCTGAAGAACTTTGGTGGGTCATCCTCCCGAAGGGGGACAAATAGGATTTTTCATCCGCTGACCATGGCCGTCGGCATCACCCTCCGGGGCGAGCTGCTCCAGAGTAGATGGCCTTCCGACTATTGATTCTAATAGTTAAACATTGCCTGGGCCATCTGACGGTCTCCCCTCATAACTCTGACCCCGTTCCTAGTTGGAAACTTCGCCAATAGGTGATAAGTGGTTACAATGGCTCGGAACTTATTGAGGGCCGGTCGGCCCAAATGGCTTATAAGTCGAGATCGTCCGGACGTCCATAAAGTTGATGGTGAGAGTTTTCTGGAAAGGCTCCATCCCGATTGTCATAGGGATAACTATTTTCCTTCAACTCCGATAGAATTATCTCCGAAACCTGTCACGGCACGGGAGATTCCTTGCAG
This sequence comes from Areca catechu, assembly GCA_021397845.1. NCBI lineage: Eukaryota > Viridiplantae > Streptophyta > Magnoliopsida > Arecales > Arecaceae > Areca > Areca catechu. Next base: position 155,629,373 of record CM038043.1, on the reverse strand, counting down.
CATGGACCTAGATAATTTCATTTTTACAAAAGCATCATACAGTAATACCTCCATGAGCTTCCATTATCAATAAGTATCCTTCTTACATCGTAGTTGGCAATTACTGCCGACACGACTACAAGATCATTTTCAAATATATGGGACTCCGTAGGTCTTCATCGGAGAGGTGATTGCATTGGAGCCCCTGGGCCTCTTGCCAATGTTTTGACCATCTTCATAGCTCCACTCGGACGCCGATGCAGCATGCCGACATTCTCCGCCGGTTTGGTCGTTGGTTAGGAAGCTTTGCTTCCTCCGGAGGGTTTCTGGCGTTTGAGGCTTCGGCCCGATCCCGATGGGGTCGGACATATTTGCACAAGTACCCCTCCTGATGAGTTCTTCAATGGCATCCTTCAGTTGCAGGCATCCTTCATTTGCAGGCATTCTTCAGTGCTGTGCCCATAGTCCTTGTGGAACCGACATAATTTATCTCTGTTTCTGTATGCAGCGGGGCCCCTCATCGGTCGAGGCCTCTGAAAGAAGGTCTCGTTCTCGATCTCCAGAGGATTTTCTCCCTTGGAAGGGAGAGGGCGCGTAGGTCTCGAACCTCCTGGGGAAGTCCTCCGCTTCGATTTTGGTGCTGGGCTGACCGGTTGCTGTCATTCGGGTCGAACTTCAAGAGCCTTGTCGCTCTACTTCTTGGAAGCCGGCCTCCCCTCTGCCTGGCGCCGGCTAGCTGCCTGTTCTTCCACCAGGGCGTACTTCTGCGCCCTGGCCAGGAGCTCACTGTTGCTTGTCGGAAACCTCTTGTCCAGGAAGAAAGTAAGCCTGGACGAGCGGAGCCTTCGCTTCAAGGCTGACATAACTACTTCATTTAGGTCCGGGATTTTCATCCGCTGAGTTGAAACGGGCTATGTAATCCTGGAGGGTCTCTCCCTCCCGTTGCAGCACGGAGAGGCAGTCGGTATTCCTCGGGGTCCGACTACAGTCCTGAAATGGAAATGTTGCCCAAGAGGAGGGTGAATTGGGTATTTTAAAATTAAAGAGCATAATGTGCTATCAATTTTAAAGTAAAGAGTGATAGTGCTTAGTAATTGTGCAATGGAAGCAATGAAAGATAACAACATTAAAGAGCAAAAGAGATAGAGAGTAAAGCATGCAACACACAAACGTATAGTGGTTCGGTGCACTTAGCACCTACATCCACTCCCCAAGCTCCACTTGAAAATTTCCACTATATCTTCTCTAGATTACAGCCGACTTGTTTTACAAGACTCACAAGTCAAAACCTAAGTTGGTTTTGTTACCTAGGCTCACCAACAACCTTACACACTTGTTTTGGCTTCGGGCTTACAAGCAACCCTAGTTGGTTTTATCAATTGGCTCACCAACAAACCCCACACCACTTGTTTTAGCTTCGGGCTTACATGCAACCCTAGTTGGTTTTATCAATTGGCTCACCAACAAACCGCACACTATTTTAAAATTCCCTTGAAACTAGGGTACACAAATAGAGTATGCATACAATGAATAAAATAAGACAAACTCCTTTTTGAGCAAAAATAATTTCGATGTAGTTTTTGTTGGAGACTCTTCAAGTCTTCCTCTTGGAATCTTGACCTCACTAAAGCCAACACTTAAAAGCTGATTCCTCAAAATGGAAAGCTTTTGGCTAAGGATCTCTTGTATTTTCACTCTTTTTGGCTTAGGATTGATTGGAAGCTTGTACTTTTTTTGCTCCAATCCTTTTCCTTTGTCTCCTTGACTTTTTTGAAGTTAGGTGGAGGTTAAATACCTTATTCAAGCTGAACAACTCCACAAGACCATTAGAATAAAAAATGGCCGTTTATGGCCGTTAGAAATCAATCAAAAGTTTAGAAAAACTAGCCGTTATGCCATGAGTCGACCTTATTAGTCGCCTCTGGATCAAGTGTCGACCTCATGAGCGACCTCAAGTTTACCTTAGGCAAAAATCCAGAAAACCATAGTTTCTGCCCAGTTTGAAATCTCAGGCGATGAGTCGACCTCTGGTATTGACCTCTGGACAGGTGTCGACCTCTGGTGGTCGACCTCTGGAGCGTGCCACTAAAATTTTTGCCGTGCCGGCCTTGCTGAACTTTCCTTTTCTTCATGTCGACCTCTGGTGGTCGACCTTTGGCAAGGTGCGACCTCTGGGGGTCGACCTCTGGTCTGAAATTTTCTGAAACTCTGGAGAGGTGCGTGTCATGCTTGAGTTTTCTCTAAGCCTTTGTTTCTTTTGTCATTTACTTCTTAATAAGAAGGTCCAAAAAGAGAAATTTGATCTTGTTTAAGGTAGGAAAGCTCTTTACAAAATCAAGCAGCTTGGTTTCATCATTATACTCTTGATACTCTTTTTGAATAATCTATGGCCTGAACTTTATCTTGAAATGAAACATTAGTCCAAACCTATACTCACCTTTTATTATCATCAAAACTAAGGAGCCAAAGCCAACAATCTCCCCTTTTTTGATAATGACAAACCCTTGAGTATATTGCAATTAGTTCCAAAGCAAAATATAGCAAAATAAAAATTTTCAAAGAAACCTCACATACATGAGTAATCATAAAAATTTTACTTTTCATCTACTACTTCTTTCTTTTTTATGAAAATATTCTCAAGTCAAAAAGATAAGACCATAATAGCTTTACTCTACTCTATGAGGAGTCATAAGAACCATATATATCTTTACAAACTTTACTAACTCCCCCTTTTTATCAAGAATCAAAAGTGCATTCTTTGTAGTAAAGGTATACTAAGAAAATTATGTTCCATTATAATGAAGTACTTATTTTGTTAATACATGCTCCCCCTCACTTTGTGCATTTCGATATAGCAAATACATTCTAACTTGAGGGTTTAAAAGATAATGCTAAGATCTGGTATCAGACAGTAAAATCCCAATGTAATACATATATAATGAATGTATTCAGTTACAAAATTGCTTACTAGTAAGCACAAAACACTGATACATCAGATAGCAAAGCAAACTAGTACATCATACATCAAGCAATCTATGAGGCTACTCCTCATCAGAAGTATATCAAAAGAGATAGGAGCCGAGATCCTAGATGAGGATTTTGGAGTCCTATGATTGAGACTCCGAGTCCTCGTAGAGGGACCAGACCTAGGGGTAGTCCTACAGATCTATAGGTCTGTGAAAAGACTCCGAAGGTGTCATAACAGAATAGTAGCAGTAGGAGTAGGTAGATCAGTATGAACATCAGAGCTATCTGCTCCAGGCTGATCTCTATCACTGTCACTGTAGTCACTGGAGTCATCATCATCATCAGCATCATCATCAGAATGTGGAGGCACTGTGGATCTACAGTCCCTGGTGGAAATGCCAATCTCAGTAGGCTGAGGATCTGTCGAAATCCTGCATCAACAGTAGCTGATAAAGCTCAAATGCGCATGTCTGTGTGGATCCGCAGACCATGTAGCTCCTGTCGTACACCAGCAATCTCTGTCCGGACATCTGAAATGTGATCAGTCACACTCTGCTCAAAGGTCGATGTGCTCGCTGTAGTCCTCTGTGGTATAGCAGTAGCAGGAGGTGCTGGAGCTGATGAGGGTGGTGGCGTGAATGGCTCAGGCTTCGCAGTCTCTGTCTCTGGTGCTGGGCGAGGAGGTGTACCATGATCGGTAGGCTCTGAAGGCCCTGCCTCAGCTGCTCGAATCTCATCCTCCTCATCTGGCTCCTAGCCAGACTCACGTCGCACCCAACGATCACTAATCAGTCGAAATCCCATCCTATGCAGGGATTTCTCTCCATATATGTCAGTATGCTGTAGCTAACTGAAAGGTATACCAGCAAATGAGACTCCATACTCCCTGAATAACTGTGTCAGCCCCATGCCATATGGCTGAACTAGTCTCCTGTGAGATGCTGCCTCACCCATCTGCTGAAGCATGATCCTGGGAAGGTTGATGAGAGTCCGCTGTCTCAGGGACACCATCAACACCAGCTCACGCTCAGTAATAAAGTCGAACCTCCCGCTCTTTGGAATCAAGATGCGGGCGATGATATGATGCAGCACTCTCATCTCCAATGATAGCTGGTTAGCGGCTACTGTGGAAATGCCGCTAACATTCTCGCGCTCTAAGATACATCTGAAGGCGCGCTCTCTGTCACTGATAGAAGTGGCAGCTGTGCCATGAAGTGGAATCCTCCAAACACGACTGATGACCTCCGTGTCACTGGAATCTCGATCCCACGAACAGTAGCAGACCATCCGATGCCATCAGTGGCCATGGATGCATAGAACTCCCTGATGAGGTCTGGGTAGAATCTCTCAATCATCGTGCAGAAGTGAACCAGACCTGTATCTCTCAGTACATCTCCATAAAAAAAGTGATGCTGATCCCAGAAGGGTATGTCCACATGTCTCCTGCTCGCAATGCTCTTCCGTACTAAGCTGGCTGGCACTGGTGCAGGTGCCTCTGGGGATGGCTCACGCTCATGTCTGACCTTTCTTCGTCGCTCAGTACTACCCTGGCCTTGTTCCAATCTCCTTTTCCTTACAGCCAAATGCTTTCTTGGACCCATATGGATGGAAGAGAGGTAAATTAGGGGGAAGTAGGATAATGTAGTGCTAAGAAATAGGAGAACCAAGAATTTTGGAGAGGAGAAAGGATTTCACAGTTGGGTGAATGAAGAAACCTTGCAAAGGTAAGTGAGGGTTTGTGAAATTAACAAAAAAGAGCAAATAGAGGAAATGCACGAAATGGAGGGAAGAAATGAGTGTTTTCAATCGAATATCATCCGATATTTGAAGGTAGATAGAGGCAAAAGCTTTCGGTTGTCCAAAACAAAGAACACGGTCAAAAACGTTTGGTTCAAAAGAAAATGAGAGGGGAGGAGAAGATTACCCAAAAGAGGAAGGAGAAGGTTGGAAATCCACTGTTCAGAATTTAGGAGCGATGGAGGGGGACCACACGAAGGAGAAAAGGAAAGAAATGGAAGAAAAAGAGGCTTGCGGACGGGTTTTAAAAAGACGTTTTCCGTCCAAGTGTCGACCTCTAAAAATTTCAGGGTCGACCCCAAGTGTCGACCTCCGAAATCCTAAGTGTCGACCTCCAAAAATAAATAGTCAAAATAAACTTGGTAAAATTTAAAAAAAATGATAAAATTTAGAATGATAAGCTTTAAATATATTTGAGAATTTATAAATCATTTTTGAGGAATTTTGATGGAAATTGAAGAGTTTCAAGCAAAAGGATCAATGACTCCCAATTCTCTTCTGATCATACAAATCTATCTTCATTCAATGGTTTTGTGAATATATCAGCCAATTGATAATCAGTACAAATAAATTATAACAACACATTAGAGTTTTGAACATGATATCTTATGAAGTGATGTCTTATTTCAATATATTTACTTCTTGAATGTTGTACAGGATTTTTTGTTAAATTGATTGCACTAGTATTATCACATCTTATGGTTGTCTTAGTTAGTTTGATGCCAAAGTCCTCGAGTTGTTGTTTGATCCATAGAATCTGAGCACAACAGCTTCCAGCTGCTATATATTCGGCTTCCGCCGTAGATAGAGCAACCGAATTTTGTTTCTTGCTGCTCCATGAAATCAAATTAACTTCTAGGAATTGACAAGTTCCACTAGTACTTTTACGATCAAGTTTACACCCAACAAATCAGCATCAGAATATGCAATCAATTCATATATGACTCTCTAGAGTACCAAAGACCAATTTCATTGACCCAGATAAGTATCTAAATATACGTTTTACAGCTAAGAGATGTGATTCTTTAGGAGCAGACTGAAAACGTGCACACATACAAACACTAAACATTATATCTGGTCGACTGGCAGTTAGATATAGCAATGAACCAATCATGCCTCTATATAATTTTTGGTCTACTGATTTACCACATTCATCTTTGTCTAATTTACATGAAGAGCTCATAGGGGTACCTATTGGTTTGGTAGTCTCCATCCCAAATTTTTTCAATATTTTCTTTATGTACTTTGCTTGGTTGATGAAGATCCCCTTTTTGGTTTGCTTAATTTGGAGTCTGAGGAAGAAGTTGAGTTCTCCCATCATGCTCATCTCGAACTCACTCTGCATTAACTTTGCAAACTCTTGACAAGACATTCGTTAGTAGCACCAAAAATGATATCATCTACATAGATTTGTACTACTAAGAGATCATCATTTTTCTTTTTCAAAAATAATGTATTATCTGCATTACCTCTAGAAAATCATTCTTCATCAAAAATGAACTTAATCTATCATACCAAGCTCTAGGAGCTTGATTTAACCATACAATGCTTTATGTAATTTAAAAACATGGTTAGGAAATTCATGATTTTCAAAACCAGGAGGTTGTTCAACATAAACTTCCTCTTCAATAAATCTATTTAAAAAAGCACTTTTAACATCCATTTGAAATAACTTGAAATCCATAAAACAAGCAAAAGCAAGTAAAAGTCTAATTGCTTCCAGCCTAGCAACAGGAGCAAAGGTTTCATCAAAGTCATCCCTTCTTCCTGGTTGTAGCCTTTAGCAACAAGTCTAGCTTTGTTTCTAGTTACAATACCATGTTCATCAAGTTTATTTCTAAAAACCCATTTTGTGCCAATTACAGAAACATTAGGGGGTCTTTCAGTTAAAGTCCAAACGTTATTTCTTTTAAATTGATTTAGTTCATCTTGCATGGCATTAATCCAGTTACAATCTTTTTCAGCTTCTTCATTGACTTAGGCTCTATTTGAGAAATAAAAGCTAAATAATCACAAACATTTCTGATAGAAGAGCGTGTACTTACTTCCTTTGACGGATCACCAATAATTAGCTCTTTGGGGTGTCCGTGTGCATACCTCCACTCTCTAGGTAAAGATTTTGGTGAAGATGCATTGATATCTTGAGTTTGATCTTCATTTTCTTGATCATCATCTTCTTTGGACACATCTTCATTGATTGTCAATTGTTCAAGCTTCTTTGTACATGTTTCATCATCAATAGAATCTTCTTTTCTAGAAGATTTTTTGTTAGTTTCAACAAACACTACATGAATTGATTCTTCAATTAGAAGAGTTCTTCTGTTGAAGACCCTGTATGCCTTGCTAGAAGTAGAGTGTCCTAAGAAGATACCCTCATCTGACTTGGCATCAAATTTACTGATATTGTCTTTGCCATTGTTTAATATGAAACAGCGGCAACCAAATACACGAAAATACTTAAATTAGGTTTTCGATTTTTCCAAAGCTCATATGGTGTTTTCTTCAAAATAGGTCGAATTAAAACACGATTTAAAATGTAACAAGAAGTATAATGGCTTCTGCCCAAAATATCTATGTAAATCGTTTTCGCAAAGCATTGTGCATACCATTTCTTCAAGAGTCTGTTTTTTCTTTCTACCACCCCATTTTGTTGAGGTGTCCTAGGTGCAGAAAAATTATGACTAATGCCATTTTCATTACAAAAAGCTTCAAAACATGATTGTCAAATTTAGTTCCATGATCACTACGCAAAGAAACAATAGTGAGATCTTTTTCATTTGAAACCCTTTTATGAAATTTAACAAAAGCTGAAAACGTTTCATCTTTATGAGCTAAAAATATTACCCAAGTAAATCGTGAGTAATCATCTACAATTACTAGCCCATATTTCTTACCTCCCAAACTAGTTGTTCTGGTTGGTCCAAAGAGGTCCATATGCAATAATTCAAGGGGTCTAGTAGTGGATACTACTCCTTTAGGTTTGAAAGTAGATTTAGTTTGTTTTCCAAATTGACATGCAGCACAAATCTTATCTTTTTCAAATGTGAGTTTTGGCAATTCTTTTACAAGATTCTTTTTGCTTAATTTTGAAATCAACTGCATACTAGCATGCCCTAGCCTACGATGCCAAAGCCAACTAGTTTCACTTGCCTTGGCTTCCCTAGCCACTAGGCATTGACCACTTTCCATGGCTTGATCATCAAGATCAACCATGTAAATGTTTTCATGCCTATGACCAGTGAACTTGATGCCATCGACATCTAGACTAGATACCATGCACAAAGATGATTCAAAAATTACTTTAAAACCCTTATCAAAAACTGACTAATGCTAAAAAGATTATGCTTCAAGCCATCAACAAATAATACATTATCTACATAAGCATTAGGGGTGATATGGATTTTACCAATTCCGACGATTTTGCCTTTTCCATTATCACCAAAAGTAACGTTTCCACCATCTATAGCTAATAGTGATGAGAATTGCTTCACATCCCCAGTCATGTGCCTTGAGCAACCACTGTCCAGATACCATATTCTTCTTTTATTTTTGGTTGCAAGACACACCTGCAGAAATTGATCAAGTTGAAACTTTAGGTACCAAAGTCATCTTGGATCCTTTAGGGTTAGTCAAATTGGTTCCTTTTGGAACCCAAATCTTTCCAAAGGTACTTAATTTTCTTCTATTACAAATATATGATTTATGACCTAACTTACTACATGCATAGCAGGTAATATTAGAAGATGTAGGTAAAAAATTTTTGTAAAGTTTTTGCTGATTCTGTGGCTTAAATCCAAGTCCAGCTTTGTTAAAAACTGCATGTTGACTGTTTAAAAGCATACTTAATTTTTCTGAACTATAAGTAAACTTTTCTACAAAAGGTTTTACTTTTTCTAACTCTTCTTTGTAATTCTTGTTTTGAAGCAACAGTTCTTTGTTTTGTTTTTCAATTTTCTCATTAGTTTCAAAACTTTTATTATTTTTCAAAGAATCCTTTTCTTTTAAAAGATTGTCCTTATCATTTTTCAAGGTCTTTACATGTTCAGTTAATTTCTTGTTTTCTTGAATTAAATCTTCAATTTCAGTTGAAAACTTATCTGAATTTTTGGTAAGCTCATGATTTAGCTTTCTTAATTTCTTATTTTTCAGTTTTAATTTTTCATATTCCATAACTAAATCATCAAAAGCATCATGTAGTTCATTAAAAGTAAATTCAATTTCAGGTTCAAAATTTACCTCATCATCTTTATTGGCCATGAAACACAGGCTGGCGACTTCCTGCTGCTCTTCATCACTGCTGGAGTCCTCACTCTCACTCCAGGTAGCCATCATGGCTTTCTTTCTCAACATCCTTCGACACTTCTTAAGCAAAGGGCAATCTATTTTATAATGTCCAGGCTTCTTGCACTCGAAGCAGATGGGTGGATCCCTTTCTTTTTCTTTCTCTTTATCTTTATTGTGATCACCTTTTTGTGGCCTTTTCTTGTAGGAGCCCTTCTTCTTTCTCATGAATCTTTTGAATTTTCTTGTAATAAGGGCTGTCTCATCATCATCAGCTTCTTCTTCTGATTCATCACTTGACTCTTCCTTTGTAGTGGACTTAAAGGCTATGGCTTTCTTTTTCTTGTCATTGTCCACTGTCTTCTGTTTTAGTGAAAGCTCATAAGTCATCAGTGATCCAAGAAGCTGCTCAAGAGGTAGAGTATTGACATCCTTGGCTTCTTCTATGGCTGTTACTTTCGCATCCCATGAAGCCGGAAGAGACCTGAGAAGTTTGTTAACCAGTTCACCATTAGATATATTTTTTCCCAACTTCTCATACCATTTACTATATTAGTAAATCTAGTATACATTTCACTAATACTTTTAGTTGGTTCCATCCTGAATATCTCATACGTATGAATGAGCATGTTCACCTTTGTGGTCTTCACTTGGTGTGTACCCTCATGGATAATCTCAAGTGTATCCCAAATTTCTTTGGCGAAAATACAATTTGATATTCTGTTAAATTCACTTGGGTCAAGTGCACAGAATAGCAAATTCATCGCCTTAGCATTTAACTCAGCTTGTTTGATGTCATTGTCATCCCATTCTTCTTCAGATTTTGAGGTGATAATGCCATTAACCAAGTGAGTGGGCTGATGAGGCCCTTTAGTAATTACTCTCCATATATTATAATCTACAGCTTGTAAATAAATGCGCATACAAGTTTTCCAGTATGTGTAGTTTGTGCCATTAAAGAAAGGAGGGCGATATGATGCTTGTCCTTCAACTACACCCATTCCAATTGGGGCGGCCATGATCTTTCACTCAAGATCGTTGGACCTACAAGAGAGTACCGGTGCTCTGATACCACTTGTTGCCCAGATATGGTGCCCAAAAGGGGGGTGAATTGGGTATTTTAAAAATTAAAGCAATATATGTGCTATCAAGTTCAAAAGTGAAGAGTGATAGTGCTCAAGTAATTGTGCAACGGAAGTAATGAAAGATAACAACAATTAAAGAGCAAAAGAAGATAGAGAGTAAAGCAATGCAAACACACAAAACGTATAGTGGTTCGGTGCACCTAGCACCTACATCCACTTTCCAAGCTCCACTTGGGAATTTCCACTATAATCTTCTCTAGATTACAGCCGACTTGTTTTACAAGGCTCACATGTCAAAACCTAAGTTGGTTTTGTTACCTAGGCTCACCAACAAACCTTACACACTTGTTTTGGCTTCGGGCTTACAAGCAATCCTAGTTGGTTTTATCAATTGGCTCACCAACAAACCTCACACACTTGTTTTAGCTTCGGGCTTACAAGCAACCCTAGTTGGTTTTATCAATTGGCTTACTAACAAACCTCACACTAGTTTCAAATTTCCTTGAAACTAGGCTAGCACAAATAGAGTATGAATACAATGAATAAAACAAGACAAACTCCTTTTTGAGCAAAAATAATTCGATGTAGCTTTTGTTGGAGACTCTTCAAGTCTTCCTCTTGGAATCTTGGACCTCACTAAATGCCAAACACTTGAAAGCTGGATTCCTCAAAAATGGAAAGTTTTTGGCTAAGGAATCTCTTGTATTATCACTCTTTTTGGCTTAGGATTGATTGGAAGCTTTGTACTTTTGCTCTCTCCTTTTTCTCTTTGTCTCCTTGACTTTTTTGAAGTTAGGTGGAGGTTAAATACATCATTCAAGCTGAAACAACTCCATAAGACCGTTAGAATAAAAAATATGGCCGTTTATGACCGTTAGAAATTAAATCAAAAGTTCAGAAAAAACTAGCCGTTATGCCATGAGTCGACCTCTGGATCAAGTGTCGACCTCATGAGTCAACCTCCAGTTTACCTTAGGCAAAAATCCAGAAAATCATAGTTCTGCCCAGTTTGAAATCTCAGGCGATGAGTTGACCTCTGGTATCGACCTCTGGACAAGTGTCGACCTCTGGTGGTCGACCTCTGGACAGGTGTCGACCTCTGGTGGTCGACCTCTGGACAGGTGTCGACCTCTGGTGGTCGACCTTTGGAGCGTGCCACTGAAATTTTGCCGTGCCGGCCTTGCTGAACTTTCCTTTTCTTCATCAGTCGACCTCTGGTGGTCGACCTTTAGCAAGGTGTCGACCTCTGGGGTCGACCTCTGGTCTGAAATTTTCTGAAACTCTGGAGAGGTGCGTGCCATGCTTGAGTTTCTCTAAGCCTTTGTTTCTTCTGTCAATTACTTCTTAATAAGAAGGTCCAAAAGAGAAATTTGATCTTGTTTAAGTAGGAAAGCTCTTTACAAAATCAAGCAAGCTTGGTTTCATCATTGTACTCTTGATACTCTTTTTGAATAACCTATGGTCTGAAACTTTATCTTGAAATGAAACATTAGTCCAAACTTATACTCAACCTTTTGTTAATCATCAAAACTAAGGAGCCAAAGCCAACATAAAAGATAAAGGTTTTTGAGTTGAGTGAAGGAGTGGATCGTTCCTGGCTGGATGGCGGAGAATCATTTTCGGGCGGTCTTCTTGAGAGTGGCAAGGAAGGCAATGCAGTGGAGAGCGTCGGAGGTGCCCTGTACCATCATATGAGCTTTGTAAGTGCCCAGATGGTCCAGCGAATCGGTGGTGCTGTCGTAAGGGTCCATCTGATGGATTCTGAAGTGGCGGGGAATCGTCTCTGCCAGAATCTCATCGGAGAGCGGGGGATGGGAATCGTATACCTGTCCCCCTTCGACCTTTTGCCGGTGAGCAATTTCTGCAATGCGCTCCTCCATGCGCAAATTCTTGCTAGTGTTGTCTCTCTAGAGTTCGGCGGTAGGCCGAACGCCAGCAGGGATGGATTCGGTGAAGGACGACGAAGCAGACCTTGCCCTCTTGCCATCGGCGCGATCGCCCAAGGATCTTCGAGGCTCCACAGCGTGCGAGAATAATGCTGGGGGACCTTCGGCTGTTGGCTTCCCTTAGTAGCAGTTGGAGGATTAGCGCAAGAAGCAGCCGGCAGTTGCTATCGATTGTCAGCCATCTCCTGGAAATGCTGAACTATGGTGGTTAGTGTTTCAATGCAGTTCATTAACATCTGGAACTATTATAGTCCCAGAGTAATGGTAGGCTCAGCGCCAGTGATGGTGGCGTCATTTTCTCTGGGGGGTTCCCCGGACCTAGATGGGGAAAGATCCCTTCTGGCAGTGGCATTTGGAGCTCTTCCCTTAGTCATTGCTTGGCTGGGCAGATGGATTCCCCCTTTTAGAGAAGGGTGGTGGCCCTTCCTCTAGCGCCAATTTATTGCGGCAACTTTTCCTGGACCGGGCTCGGTCGGCTGTGCTGGAGCGCTCCTCTCCCGGTCGACCTGCAACAAAGTCCCCAAGGCGCCGGTGGTGTTCCGGCGGGGGACCCTCCAATGCCTAAGTTAACAGGAGCTTGAAGGCAACAGAATGGAGGAATCAAAGAGATAGTGCATGGAGATGAAAGAGAGTCCTTACTTTGAACGGGATACCCCGTTACCTTATATAGGCGTAGAATAATCCAAAATCCATTAGGAGAGAGGCCAAAAAGGATCGATCTACCCCTAGAAGAATCTGGAGAGTAGCCACGTGGAGCCCAGACAGGACAACACCATGGAAGTAGTGGAGCAGGACTGCTGGTGTGGCAGGATTCCGTTGTAACATAAGGGAGCTTCTGGAATCCTTCGGGTCCTGAAGCATATCTGTGAAGGCCGACCGAGAGGGCCAGTCGCTCAGACAGGAGGTCGGACTCCCAAAAGAGAGCAATGAGCCGGATCCCAGCAGGAGTGGGTCGTTCGGACCTCTGCTCCAGTGGGTCGGACTTCTGAAGGAGAGCAATGGGCCGGATCCCAGCAGGAGTGGGTCATTCGGACCTCTGCTCCGGTGGGTCGGACTTCTGCAGGAGAGCAATGGGCCGAATCCTAGCAGGAGTGGGTCGTTCGGACCTCTGCTCTGATGGGTCGGACTTCTGCAGGAGAGCAATGGGCCGGATCCCAACAGGAGTGGGTCGTTCGGACCTCTGCTCCGACGGGTCGGATTTCTGCTGGATGTGTCCGTCGGAGCTTTAGAAGAGCGGCCCAGTCGGATCACAAAGAAGGGCCGATTCAGTCTGACGGTGAGCCGTTAGGTTATAACAAGTCTGTAACCCGATGCCCAGCATATATAGGGTGATAGCTAGCTTGGATAATCTCACTATTTCTAATTAGCAAATTAAATACATCAATGGCTATATATATATATGGTTACAGATAGTAACTTTGCACGAAAGACCTTACATATTCCAGAATACACAACAACTCACGAGAAAGCAAAAAGAAAAAAAGAAAAAAAAAAAACTACACTTGAGTCATATATACTTAAAGAATAAAAGTTTTTCCAAGGCTGCAAATGTATAATTTATATGCACTATTTTTGGCATACGCATCCCCATGGTTTAGATCGAAGGAGCCGACTGCAATCTTGCAGTAGTTCCTTCTTTCATTGCCACGCTATGATCAGGATCTATATATGCAGTTTCCGTAGCCTACAAAATGAGAGGTCAAATTCAACATTGAGTACGTAGGTGCGCATGAGATGCATGCAACCAAGACAACCAGGGAGTAGCGGAATTTTTAACATCTTGCAATATTGCCAATATAAGAAACCAGCAAAAGAAATTAAAAATAGAGATCACTGAAACAATAATATATGCTGCCTTATGGGTCATGCTTACTTGGATCAATGGTGGAGATCACTCCGGTCTGTCCGAAATCACAGTCAAACGAATTCCTTCCAAAAGATTGGTAATACTCGTTCATAACGTAACCAGCATGGGCTTGTGCAGTGTTTGGATGATAGCATGCACCACCCGGCTGTATCGGCTTGCAGTCAATGCCCTGCGAGCAGCCATGCTCAATGTTCTCCTGCAGTGACATCCCATCGGCGTTTGGTTTCGGAACGCACCACCTCTTCCCATCGGATAGCATTGGATTCACAGGGGCTACCATCGGGTTGATCACCTGTTGATCTCTGGCCTGCTAATTAAAATGAATTAATAGATATCATATTCGTTCACTATAGTGAATTTGGACTTTAGCGACATTTTTTTTGATCTTTTTCGATGTTTTTAAGCGTTGCTAAATAATCTCCCGACGTTTTGTAAAGCATCGTCTATATAAGTATTGGGACGCAACCTGCCGACGCTTCAAAAAAGCGTCGGCATTTGCCGATGCTTTAAAGCGTCGGCATTTAGCGACACTTTAAAGCGTCGCTAGACTAAATCCTAGCGACGCTTTAAAGCGTCGCCAGTTCCAGTTATAGCGACGCTTTAAAGCATCGTCAGTTCCAGTTATAGCGATGCTTTAAAGCGTCGCCAGTTCCAGGTATAGCGACGCTTTAAAGCGTCGCCAGTTCCAAACCTAGCGACGCTTTAAAGCGTCGGTAGATATTTTTTTTTTTAAAAAAATAAACAGCCATATATACAAACCCATAACCTGTATACATTATAAAAATGAAACATTCAAACCTGTATCACATCCAACATACACAAACAAATGAAAATATTCAAACCTGTATCACATATCACATCCAACATACACAAACACAAATACAAACAAAATATAAAAAATTATATATATATATATAAACATATCAATCCAAGTTCAAATAAACAAAAAGACATACATAAATAATAAAAAAATCATCTGGCATCACTGATCCGTGGGAGGTTGGTCGTCGTCAGGTCTGCGGCTCGCAGATGCACCAGGAACCTACAAGATATACATCAGGAATTATAATACATACATTATATATATTCTAAATTATTAGATATACAAAATTAATAAATAATTACTTACCTGAGATGACATGAACATATGCAGCACAGATATAACATGCTCTAGCTAAGACCTAATGGTCTGCATCTCTGCTCTGTCTGCATCACATGTCTGTCGGAGCTCTGCTATCTCCTCCTGGAGCTGACGAACATGTAACTGATCATGACTCTCTCTAGTATCCCGAGTATATCTATGCACCTCAGATAACCGAGTAGGGGTAACTCCAATCCCATAACCCCTCACTCGTCCAGGACGTTCTGGTCCCATCAACTCCGAGAATACCTCGGCCTCGATGCGACTGCTTTGTGTAGATGATGAACCCTCGCCAGCATGCTTGGAGATCATAGAGGTAGCCATATTCTATATTTTATAAAAAACACATATATTAATACTTAATAAAAATAAAAATAAAATCATAGTATAACATAAATAAAAAAATACATATATATCTCCGGACTCGTCCCGAACAAAACTACCATCCTGGTGAACGTGAGTCATCCGATAGAACTCCACCTCACCAGGCTCCCTCCCCTGCTGATCAGCCTATATAAAGAATAAATATCACAAAAAAATTCAAAATAAAAAATCTTATATCCCCGTACCATTATACATGGTACATGCATGATACATGATGATACATGATATTAAAACTAAAAGTATACTAAAAGAGTATTATGGGATGAGAAACATACAAACTCATGCCTGAGCCGTGCATAACTCTTGGACCCCGCTGTGTGAGGAACAGACTGAGCAGCTCGTGCAGCTCTACCAATATCAGAATATGTCTGCAAAATAAAATTAAAACAATGTTATATATTATATAAATATAATTATGACAAGTGAAAATTAATAAATTTCGAAGTGTTTGATGATGCTACACAACCTGTGCCCTCTCGGAGAACCAATAGTACACTAGCTCCATCCACTGATGAGGGTGAACATCAGGAGGACAAGTAGCTACAACCTGCTCCTCTGTCCTACCTTCTAGCTTGTAGTCTCTCTTCAACTTCGCCCTATATTCTTTCCACTTGTGATTGAGAGACTTAAGCACAAAATCAGATGAATCTGAAGGAAGAACGAACTTTCTCTACAATTTAATTAAACAAAAAAATAAATATTAAATGAAATAAGCAATTCAATTGTTAAAAACCTAAGATATAAAATAATATATTAATTTTTTTACCTGCACAACTCGTAGCATTTCTATTTTATATGCAGAAAGTATGTCCTTCCACTTCGAATAATTCAGGGGACATAGCTGACCACGGCATGCTACTGTCCCCAGAAAGCTAGTCAACAAGCTAGCAGCTTTCCTAATAGGCTGCCCTAGCTTGTTGCACTCTATCACTATCCTCTCACCCTCAAGTAACTGCCACACATCACGGACTAATGTGGGTCCTCGCCTACGCCTGAGTCTCCCGGATCCATCTACAAAAAAAAAATACAGAACATTGTATATCAAAACTATTGCATATTCATGAATTGAAATGAGATAGAATTATTAAATTATGTACCCTGTATCTGTATATCATCGACGATAGGCTCGTCATTAGGATGATTCATAGAAGGATCGTGATGTGCGGACTCGGAGGGAATAGCGTCGTCTTGAGGTGTAGAGGTGGTAGCATCGGCCTGATGTGTAGAAATAGATGGACCGCCATCAGACCGATGTGAAACTGATCGACTACCCTCAGGCTACTGTGATGAAGAAGTACCAGCCTCGGTCTGGGAAAACTGAAACTGTACATCTGCTAATCGCTTCCTTCGAGGCATGGTGTACCTAACCTGCATTATTTAAAAAAAAGTCAGTCAACATTATAATTAAATTATAATGGAAATGAATTGCAGTTTAAAATATAACATAATCATTAATGAAAAAATGTAAACCATCTTATAAACTACTTACTTGTCATAATCAACCAGTTGTACCTTTCTCGGAATCCAACCTAACCAAAATGTTTGTATCATTTATATAATCATCCGGTACAATATTATAAGGCATACACTGAGTGTAAGTATTATCATCTTTTCTTCCACCCTTTTTCCCATGTCATACAAGTCTCTAGGTTTTGTCTTAGTAACAGTAGCACATTCTTTATCTTTCAAGTCTCGTATATAAAAAACTTGTCGAGCTTGAGATGAAAAGATAAATGGATCATCCTTCAATAACACATCCGTATGTATCAATCTTAAATATTGACAAGTATGAATCCGTTTGAGTCCTTTTTCAAACCTCTCGGTGTATTTATATCCACCTAATCGCATCGAAATAATACAACTTTAAAATTTCCATATTAATCCAACTCCAAAATATCTTTAAGTATATCATAATAAGATTTTCTATCTGCTTCAACCATAACACCACTGTTCTGAGTTTTTCTAAGTTTCTCGCGCTCCTTGGTATAAAATTTAAAGCCATTTATAATAAAATCATTATATTTGTTCACAATATAATTTGGACCTTTGGCAAGTGCAATTAATTCTGCTGAACTATTTTTTCTCCATCAGTACTGGTACATAAAAATATAATATCGATTATCGATCATTTATCCGATGTTAATTGCCGACGCTTCTAAAAAGCATCGGCGGGTCTTGGAGAATTGCCGACACTTTTAAGCATCGCGGAATTGGCTTGCACGATCGGCGGAATTGGTTTGCATGGTCGCAACGCTTATAAGCGTCGCTAAATTTCCGAAGACTTCAAAATTTTTTGGTACTTGCACAAACCGTCGGCGGGTTCCCTGGGTCTTCCCGGCGTGTCACCGAAGCGTCGGGAAAAAATATTTGCCTTTTCCCTATTTTGCTGTAGTGGTTAGATTAATTCAATAGTAAAAAACCACGCTGTTAGTAATCTCCACCTCACCTCTGTTGTAAGAATTCCAATGTCATTGACTGGCATCATATTGGGTTGGAACAGCCCGAAGTTCCTCTCGGACATAGGCCCCGGCTTGAGATCCTCATTGAAGAGCGAGAAGATGTACGTCTCAAATGTTCTCTTTGGCATGAGGTTCTTGTTGTAGTCCCGGGCACTATCGATGTCGACGCCAACCTCCCATGCATCTCCCATCGATGGCCATCCGGTCTCGGGTACGACGATGTCGACGTCGTCGAAACCCATGAGCTTCATTGCGGAGAAGATAGCGTCCAGTTGCGCTTCCAACATGTTGGTGTAAGTCAGGCCCGTATTGTTGTCCAGCACGCCGGAGTTCAGCCGGAAAAGAGCGTAGTCAAGGGTGTCGTGCGTGAAACCAAAGAACGGGTATGCATTCACCATGAAAGGGGAGTTTGTAGCTCTTAAGAAGTTAAGTAACGGCTTCATTATAGCGATGTCATAGCCATCCTGGAATCTCCCAATGGATGGTGGCACTGCAACGGAACAGCAGAACGGTGACAGTTTTTTTCTGATGCTATCGTAAAGCATTGCGAGTTATCCAAATTTGTCCATGCTTTTCAAAATCACCGGATAAAAACTGGGTTTTGCCGATGTTTTCTTCCGGTATTGGAAAAAGAAGAATATAACGATGCTTATCGGGACTTCAAAGTTGCCGACGCTTCTCAAAACAGCTAGAAAAAGACTGGATTTGGCCAACACTTTCTTCCGGCGATGGGAAAAAAGGATATAACGATACTTATAAGTATCGGGAGGTTCCGATAACCTCCACCCCGAGGCCTAGCCCTCGTTTCATTTGCTCGTACCGTGCCGCCTCTAGCAACCCCTCTCCCTCCCTAGCTTCTCCGGTCTCCTCTTCTTCCTCCTCCATCTCCTTCGTTCGCACCGGCGATCATCGTCTCCGGGCTTCTTCGGTCATTTTCGGGCTTCTCCATTTCCTCTGTAAGTCACTGTAAGTGCTCCACAAACCGTACGGTTTATCTCTCCTCTCCCTTTTCTTTCCTCTCTTCTCCCTGCTGCTCTTCTCGTTGCCGTCGCTTTCGATCCTCCCTTTTTCGTTGACGGTCGCCAGCACAAACCTCTCCTCTCCTCTTTTCTCACCATCGCTCGATCCCGTCTTCGATCCCTCTTCACCCCTCATTTCTGCTCTCCCTCTTGCCGTCGTCGATGCTGTCTCGTCTCTTTGAGGTTTGATCTTTTTTTCCCTTCTAATTTTTTGACCTTGCCCTCTTAGAATCCACTAATTATTTTGTATTATGTGTTATGTTTTCCAAGAGTGTATGTTTTAATCAGTGCAGTTTGTCAAACCATACCTATAATGCTCTGATAACTTAGGGATAATTGTAGATGGAAAATAATTACAGTGAATGCTCCGTATCACCAAAGTGCCAACATTTATTACTCTAAAAAAATCATGATGAGCTAATAGATACTACATAATCAGCCATGATTTTGCTATATCTAAGTATTATATGATGACTTCGTTCATATATTTTACCATCCCAATGTGGCTCTAGAATTTCTACACATCATTATGTTGTGTTTATGATGATAATCTGCTCAGCATGCATGTCGCTCAGGTACTAAAATTGCTTATCAACATAGTTTTAAGCTTCTAATGAACTGCTTGAATATGCTCACCCTAACACTTAGATGGAACTGGTGTCAACCAGAATTACTGATGAACATATATTCTACCATGCCCTTCATATAAATGAAGTTAGATCATAAACCTTGTCGCAAAATAATTTATAGTTTGCATAAGTGTAAGAAAAGTCTATAGTCAGGAAGTGCAAATGCGTTAGTCAAAATCTTGTGGTGGATATGCATGTTGCTGAATTTATTAGTTGCCACTGTTTGAATGATTTGTGGTTATTTAATTAGTCATGGCATGTC
Source organism: Areca catechu (assembly GCA_021397845.1). Taxonomy (NCBI): domain Eukaryota; kingdom Viridiplantae; phylum Streptophyta; class Magnoliopsida; order Arecales; family Arecaceae; genus Areca; species Areca catechu. The sequence continues at coordinate 155,609,557 of CM038043.1, read as the reverse complement.
TCATGCATGCAATTTTTTAAGTGTTTAAAGGATGATCATTCAAGTAAGTTAGAAAAATTATTCTTTTTTAGTTAGGTAATTTATGCTGTGTGTTGCATTTGTTCAATGTTTGTTCTAATTTATATGCTAATTGCTTGTTCTAATTGTGTATCGAATGGAATATTTTCTATGCTTATTAGTTGTAGTTTTTTGATTCTTGGAGTTAGTTGTGCATTTTTTTAATTGGTACTCAAGCTTTTGAAAGTAGAACCTTAGGCCATGTTCAAGCCTGTGACCTGGAAGCCCAATTTATATATATATATATATGTATGTATGTATGTATGTATGCACTCTAATTTATTCCCGATGCTTTTGCGATGCTTTACAAAAGCGTCAGGAAAAACTGCCTTCACTTTTAATTTTTCAATGCTTTTTGAAGTGTCGGGAATAACCAGAATGGTTGTAGTGTAAGTAAATGACTTTAGAACATAAGACTGGTGTAATATAAGTTAGTCAAGACCTCATTAATGCTACTAATCTAATCCAGAACCAAACTGAACTTTGTATGCCATCAAATTAGATGCAAACTCTGGCTAATTAATTCGAAGTATAAATAGAAATGATCAAGAATTCGATCATGAACTTAGGAAGCAAAAGATTTTTTTTTTCCTTGTGACCTCAATCAAGTAACACCCATATGTAGAACCAATGCCATTCTAGTTAACCAAGATCATGTCTAGAGTGCATCTATAACCATTTCTATCTTGTTTGGCCGGGAATATATATTGTTATCTTACTCATGTTCTAAAGACATGAAAACCTCGAAGCTAGTTAAGCTCTATATGGAAACGTACTAGTATTCTGAATTACCAAGTTATCTTTTTTACCTGGAACTGGAAGGTAGCATTGGAGTATGGGAAATGCTATGTGTCCACCAATAGTCCTTGGAACAAAAATCTAAGACCTTTATCATGAACCATTAACATGTTTAACGCCCAAATCCTATATATATATATATATATATATATATATATATATATATATATATATATATATATATATATATATATGTTGGCATAGAATCACTTTTCAACCGGGCGAAACTACTGGATCGCAGGCCCGCTTCCTGGTTCACTTGCAAAACAAATCCTTGACCAGAATTGCTCCGGCGGGGGATACTCCGATGCCTAAGTCAGAGACGGGCTTTAGCCACAGAATGGGAAAGATTCTGAGGAGGATTCAATGGAGAGGGTAAGGACTCTGGGATTTTCAAGGGTATCTTGTGCCTTACCTTGAGCATTCCCTCTTACCGTTATTTATAAGGAGTTGTCCAGCCTGCGGGTTCCGTTCTTCCTTCAGCGGTTATGATGGAGGAGTTAATTTTTTTTCCATAATCCGGGATCGTGGGTAGTTAATGGACGGTTCCGGCGGCTAAGCCGAAGGCGTTGCTGCTGGTGTGGTGTACCATGATTTTCTTCCAGAAATAGTCGATGATAACGTTGCTTGCCCTGTTTCATCCTAGCCGTTGATTCAAATAGACTATGACCTTAGGTCTATTTTGTGTCAAATCTGCTCGGGACTGCTTTGGGGTCTTTTCGTTTCTTTTTGAGGAGAACAAGTTGGGCCTGTTCTTGGCCATCAGTCCTTTCTGCAGGTAGAATCTTCCTTCCGCCTCTTTGCCTCGTTCTTTTTATCATGGCTGAGTCTGTAGGAAGCCGCGAAGAACAAGTTGGGCCTGCGGGGGTCGGTGATGCAGTGAGTCCGGAGCTGGTTCCCAGCTCCGTTTCGCTGGGAAAGGTTGCTCACCTTCGAGAATGCTATCACGTTCCTGATGGGTTTGCTTTGATTCTTCCCGCATTTTCTTTTTCTGTGCATGATACTTCTTTGAATCCCATGAAGTGTGAACTCAAAGCTTGATGGTGGTAGAGTGAGTGATGTGAAATCATTTCCACACGTTTTCGGGTTTTCCGTAGGGGATAGCGTATATGTCGCCCCTGTGCGTTTCTGTCATGGTTAAGGTAGACTGGTCAGGCCCGCCCTGGCACGTCTTAGGGTTTTTCGTAGGGTAGGTTATAGAAACCATCCCTGTACCTTTTTAACATAAGGTAGGCTGGTTAGGCCTACCCCGGCACATATTCGGGTTTTCCATAGGGTAGGTTACATAAACCATTCCTGTGCCTTTGATCATTTTGGCAGCCTAATTGGGCCGGCCGTTGCGCTCGTCGGACATACCGATAAGGTGAGTGAATCACACTCTCCCTTGCGCCATTTGCTGATCTCTCCGATCAGGCTGGAAAAAATTATTGCTGTTGCAATAGGTCATTCAAAGTTGAACAGATTTGCACAAAAGATTCTAGGGTTTTATTGATAATACTTGCAAAGATTTTGCACATTCCATGACCGGGACAGCATTTTACCATCCAAGGTCTTGAGTCGATACGTTCACGGACGTATGACCTCTTCAACTTGGTACGGTCCTTCCCATTTGAGAGAAAGCTTGTCCTGTTCAGTTGGCCTAGATACTTCGGCTCTTCGCAGCATCATGTCTCCCGTGCGAAAAGTCTGTTCCTTTACCCTGGAGTTGTAGTACTTAGCGACCTTTTGTTGATACTTCGCCATTTTCATCTGAGCCTGGAGTCTGGTGCTTTGCAATAGATCAAGGTCGACTCTTCGACGATCGAAATTTCTAGGCTCTTCATATTTATCAATTCTTAAAGATTGGAGGGAGACTTCGATAGGAAGAACAGCTTCGGTACCGTATGCCAGGTTGAACGAAGACTCACCGGTGGCTGTTCTCGGAGTAGTTCTGTATGCCCAGAGGATGGAGGTTAACTATTCTGCCTAAAGTCCTTTGGCAGCGTTCAACCTCATCTTCAGACTGTGGATAATGGTCTGATTAGTTACTTCGGCTTGCCTGTTGGACTGCGGGTGGGCAACGGAAGTCAGCCTATGTTGCACATGGTACTGAGCACAGAAGTCTTTGAACTTTGGATTGTCGAATTGCCTCCCCTTATCAGTGATTATTGTGTGTGGAATCCCAAACCGAAATATGATGGAGTTTCTTACAAAGTTCTCAACCTTGCCCTCCGTGATTTGGGCTAGTGGTTCGGCTTCGACCCATTTAGTGAAATAATCAATAGCCACAAGGAGGAATTTTCTCTGCCCAGATGTGGGCAGAAATGGGCCGAGAATATCCATCCCCTATTGAGCAAAAGGCCAGGGGGCTGTCAGTTTGGTCAAGTGACTCGCTGGTTGCATCTAAATGTTGGCATACTTCTGACATTGATTACATCTTCGTACGAAGTCGATCGAGTCTTTTTGGATGGAGGGCCAATAGTACCCTTGGCATATAATTTTATATGCCAAGGACCTGCCTCCCAAGTGATCTCCACAAATCCCCTCGTGGACCTCTCTCAAGGCATAATCAGCATCCGTCGGTCCCAAATATTTCAGCAGGGGTTGTGAGAATGACCTTTTGTAAAGAGCTCCGTCCAAGATGACATATTGAGATGCCATCCAGCGGATCTTTTTGGCTTCTGCCTTATCTTCCAGTAATACACCTTCGTTTAAGAATTTGATAATGGGATCCATCCAGCTTGGCTCGATCTCAATCTGGTGAACCTCCATAGCTTCTTCAGCTATACTTGGGGCTTCAAGGTGCTCAACAAAGGTGTGACCGAGAGATTCCGGGGTTGTGGTTGCAAGTTGAGACAACGCATCTGCTCTGGAGTTCTCCGATCGAAGAACATGAATGATTTCGAAGTATTCCAGTTGAGAAGATAAGATTCATACCTTCTCTAGGTATTGCACCATGGTGGGATCTCTGGCTTCATATTCTCCTTTAACCTGATTTATTACCAACTGTGAATCCAAAAAAGCCTGGAGTTTCCGAACTCCTAAACACTTGGCGATCCGAAGACCTGCAAGTAGGGCTTCGTATTCGGCCTGATTATTTGAAGCACGGAAGGAGAACTGGAGTGCGTACTCCACCGTGTGGCCGTCAGGTTCAGCCAGTATGAGACCGGCTCCACATCTAGCAGAATTGGAAGCTCCGTCTACATGAAGCATCCAATCGGGCTCTGTATTCTTCAAATTTCCTTCTTTTGCAGGAGGCACTTCGTCTTCGGACTTCCAGGTGCATTCAGCCAGGAAATCTGAGAGTATCTAGGACTTCATAGCCGATCGAGGCTTGAAGCTGATGTCAAACTCACTTAGTTTCACAGCCCATTTGGCTATCCTTCTAGAGGTATCAGGGCATCGAAGAACGGCCTTGAGGGGTTGATCGGTCAGCACCACGATGGCATGGGCATGGAAGTAGGGCCGTAGTTGCTTTGCCATAATTATTAGAGAGTATATTAGCTTCTGCATCTTTGAATATCTCGTTTCAGCATCATGCAGAACTTTGCTGATGTAGTAGATTGGCTTGTGGGAGCCGTCTTCTTCTTTTCGGACAAGGACTGAACTGACTGCCTCATCCGAAGCATAAAGGTATAAAAAAAGTACTTCCCCCTCTCGAGGTTTGGAAAGTAAAGGTGGGGTCTCCAAGTATTTCTTCAACTCTTCAAAGGCAGTACGGCAATCTTCGGTCCATTCAAAACCTCGAGACTGTCAAAGTATCTTGAAAAATGGAAGACATTTCTTGGTTGAATGGGAGATGAATCTGCTTAAAGAGGTGATCCTCCCTGTCAGCTGCTGGACTTCTTTCTTGCAGGATGGATGCCTCATGTTTCTGAGGGCCTGAATTTTCTCAGGATTTGCTTCAATCCCCCGCTTGGTAACGAGGAAGCCTAAAAATTTGCTCGAAGTAACCCCAAAGGCACACTTCGTCAGATTTAGCTTCATTTGATGATGCCGCAGGGCGTCGAATGATTCTCTCGGGTCCTGGATGTGATCTTTTTAAAGGAGGCTTTTGACTATCATGTCGTCCACGTAGGCCTCCAGATTTCTTCCTAATTGCACCTTGAACACCTTGTTGATCAACCTGTGAAAGGTTGCTCCAGCGTTCTTGAGTCCAAATGGCATCATCTTGTAGCAGTATAGGCCTTTGTTAGTGATGAAGGCCGTCTTCTCTTCATTAGGGGGTCCATTCGGATCTGATTGTAGTCAGAAAAAGCATCCATGAAGCTTAACAATTGGTGGCCAGTAGTGGAGTCGACCAGTTGGTCAATTTTTGGGAGAGGGAAGTTATCCTTTAGGCAGACTTTATTGAGGTCGGTATAGTCAATGCAAATCCTCCATTTGCCATTAGCTTTCTTCACCATTACCACATTGGCCAACCACTCGGGGTAATGGGCTTTCCGGATGAACCCTGTATTGAGGAGTTTGCTCACTTCTTCATCTATTGCTTTTTGTCTCTCCGGGGCAAAGCTTCTCTTCTTTTGTTGGACTGGTTTATATCCAGGGGCAACTTCCAGCCGATGAGTGATTATTTCGGTGAAAATCCCTGGCATGTCTGAAGCTGACCAGGCGAAGACATCAACATTATCCCTGAGGAAGCAGATCAGCTCCGTTCTGGTTTTCTCATCAAGCATACTTCCGATCTGTACAACCTTGGTGGGGTCCTCTTTAGTTAAAGGTACTGAGATAGTTCTCTCCATAGGCTCACCAGAATCTATAGTCGAGTCCCTTGGATCTAGCTTATCCCAAGTGGGATCATTAGAGTGTTTATCCTGGATCATCAAGCATTGTCGTGCCACTCTTTGGTCTCCTCTTACTTCTCCAACACCATTTTTGATGGGGAAGCATACCAGGAGGTAGTGGGATGACACCACAATCTGGAATTTGTTCAGGGCAGGTCATCCCAAAATGATGTTGTAGGCTGAAGGGGTTCGAACTACCGTGAAGTTGATTGGCAGTGTCTTTTGTCGAGGTTCCATACCTTGGGTTACGGACAATACTATTTCTCCCTCGGCATCGACCTGATTCCCTCTGAAGCCGGTAAGTGGTATAGGGGACCTTCGTAGCTTGTCTCTAGGCAAACACATTCGAGAGAATGCATTATTGATCAAGACATCAGTCGAACTTCCATTATCAACTAAGATTCATTGTACATCATAATTGGCCACAACGGCCGATATTACAATAGGGTCGTCGTGCAAGAGCCGGACTCCTGCAAGGTCATCGTTGAAGAAAAGAATGGCATTGTTATCCTTGAGTCACTTCGGGACATTGTCTTCGTTTCTTCCCCAGTTGACAGGTCGATGTATCATTCCCACGCTTCCATTGGTGGGCCATTGATTTGGTAGTTCAACTTCCTGATTAGGGAACAGTAGCTTCTGACTGGGGTCCGTGGCGACCAATGTATCACCCCAAATACCCTCTCTTGATGAGATCCTCTATTGTATCTCTCAATTGGATGCACTCTTCGGTATTGTGGCCATGGTCCTGGTGGAATTGGTAGTATTTATTTCTATTCCTTGCGGAAGAGGATGCCTTCATAGGACGTGGCCGTTGGAGATAATTTTCTTTTTCTATCTCCAAGAGAATCTTCTCACGAGGGAGGTTGAGGGGGGTATAGGAGTCGAATCTCCCGTCCGATGCTCTGGACCTGGGAGGACTTCTTCGTCGGTCAGTATATTTGTTGTGGTTGGAAACAAGGGGGCCCTGTCCCTTATTGTTTTTCTTCTTTGAAGGGGGTTTCCCTTCGATCAGTCATCGATTTGCCGCCTGTTCTTCAGCATCGACATATTTCTGAGCCCTCAACAGGAGCTCAGCGTAGCTTTTGGGAAACTTCTTATCCAAGAAAAAGGTAAGCCTGGATATATGAAGTCCCTTCTTCAGCTCATACATGGCCACATGTTCGTTGAGATTAGGGATTTCGAGCGTGGCCACATTAAACCTGGAGATGTAATCTCGCATGCTTTCTCCTTCATTTTGGTGAAGGAGGAACAATGTGTCCGTATTCCGGGGGGTCTTGCGACAGGTCCTGAAATGCAAGACAAATAATTTCTCTAACTTGGAGAAAGAATCGATGGTACCTGGGCGTATGCTCGAGTACCACATCTGAGCCACTTTCTTCAAGGTGGCTGGGAACGCGAGGTAGTACATCGTATCCGAAGTCCCCTGGATCATCATATGGGCCTTCAAACTGCCTAGATGGTCAGGAGGATCAGAGGTGCCGTCATAGGGTTCCATCTGGGGAACCCTGAAGTGCCGAGGGATGACTTCGGCCAGGATACGGTCGGTGTAGGGCGGGCACAGATCACACACCGCCAAATTATTACAATCTCTCTGCTCCCGTATTTTCGCCATCTCTGACTCGATGGCCTTAAATTTTTCATCATAGTCAGGGAGAGCCTGCTTTGGCGCTTTCTCTACGGGAGTAGAGTCTTCAGAAGAGTATGAGGATGTTTGCCTAGGTCTTTTCCCTTTCTGTGGGGAATCAGTGGGCCTAGGCATTCTTGAACTTCGACCTTCAAAAGAGGGCCGAGGATGGGGGGAGTGATGTGTGGACCCCTCTCGAGGGGCTCTCTTTTTCCGGGATCGAGAGCTATGTCTAAAGGCGCCGGCGGATGCCCCACCTGAAGAGCTCTATTTTGAAAGTCTTGAACCATAGCCGTGAGGTTAGTGATTTGGTTCAAGAGGGCTTCAAACTGCTGTTGTCCCACGACAATTATAGGAGGTGGAACGTCGTTCTCCATCCAGGATGCATCCCCCTGAGATGGAGCATGATTTCGGCTCGTCGAGGTGATCTGAGTCTTCCCTCTCGCCATTGAAGATTTCTTACTTCCCCTTGATTGAGGAGGGGAGCTTAACAATGCAAATTGCACATGAGCTTGCCCCTACCTGGCATGCTAATCTATTGGTATAGAATCCCTTTTCCGACTAGGCGGAGCTACTGGATCGCAAGCCCGCTCCCTGGTTCACCTGCAAAACAAATCCCTGGCCGGAATTGCTCCGGCGGGGGACACTCTGATGCCTAAGTTAGAGACGGGCTCCAGCCACATAATGGGAAAGATTCTGAGGAGAATTCAATAGAGAGGGTAAGGACTCTGAGATTTTCAAAGATATCTTGCACCTTACCTTGAGCATTCCCTCTTACCGTTATTTATAAGGAGTTGTCCAACCTGCGGGTTCCGTTCTTCCTCCAGCGATTACGATGGAGGAGTTAATTTCTTTTCCATAATATGGGATCATGGGTACTTAATGGGTGATTCCAGCGGCCAAGCCGGAGGCGTGCTGCTGAGGTTGCGCACCATGATTTCCTTCTGAAAATAATCGATGATAACCGTTGCTTGTCCTGTTCATAGAGATTTGAAACATGTCAAGAGCTTGTCTTCGGACTTCCCTTTTAGGAAGATTTCCGTGGTTGAATCAGAGAATGTCTTCGTCCTCGGATCCTCTCGAGACAGATCGTAGAACCTGTCTTCGGCATAGATCGAGGACCTGATCTTTATCATAGGCCGAAGACTATGGCTTCGGCATAAACCGGAGACCTTGTCTTTGGGAGTTGATGAAGTTCGTTCTTCGGTTCAGGCTGAGGGTCCTATCTTCAGGAACCGTAGGACGTGGTCTTCGACGTAACCCGAAGATGATGTTTTCGGGTACCGTAGATCCAGTAAGAACTTTGGCTTGTCCATGATTTGTCTGACTTTTTCTGAATACCTTACCCCGAAACTTGTGGTTCGGAAGAAATATCCCATATATATATATATATATATATATATACATGATTTTGAAGGGCATGATAGGGTGGCACATAATATTTCTCTTTTATAATTTTTGTTTCAGGAACAAGCAGGCATAAGATTTGAGATCGATGAACCATATGCATGCCATACAACTACTTAAAAGCACGTATAATCAAGGAATAGTAAGGCTGGTAAATTAAGCATATTGAACCATATCTATCCCAAGAAAAAGTTGTCATAAAAGTTATCGGTTTTTGCTTTATCTGAAATAATGAATAAAAGCATCCTTGATCAAATACTATTCTAGATATCATAGCCAAATGAAAGACAAAAAAAAAAAAAAAAAAATCTATGCATTACCATTGTGGAACCGAAACAAACAGCTTTACTGCATGAAAGGAAGGGTATATCTGGAATAGCGAGCGTTTCGGAGGCAAGCTTGTGGATATCGACCATCCCAGGGTCGGAGCGGGACTTCCCCAACATTAAAAGCTGGAAGAAAACGGATAAGGGTTCGAGTCCACCTGCCACCATTAACTCACGTGAATGCCCCCTTCCAACTCTTCCTCAACCGTACTCATCGCTCCTCCTCTCGTCACGACTCGTATCTCTTAAATGCCAACGCCCACCATCAACCTCTCTCTCTCTCTCTCTCTCTCTGATATGTGATGCTGTCTTCTCTCTCTACATGATATACGATGCTGTCCGGTGTTTTTTTTTTTAATAATTAAAGGATATGGGGGATAAATCTATTCCCGCGGGCTCCAACTCCGTCGGCAGGATTTTTTATTTTTTATTTATTTAAGGATGGATATATCAATCTGTTATTTTTAAGATGTCAGTTGATAAAAAAAAAAAATTCAGATCTCTCACTTATCTAATTATCAAAAATATTAAAAAATAATTTTTAAATTTAATTAAATTTTTTATATAATCATGTCTTCGATCATGATCAATTAATTATAAAATAAAATTTTAATCAACTGAACTATCATCTTGGGTTCGATGCTCTTTGGCTGATAGTGTTGAAAATCTTGGCCATTGCGCAGCTTCGAGGAGTAAATGTTGCAAGCAAACCAATGAATGACGGCTCGTTGGGAGTTCTTTTTGTCGCGGTCTCACGAACCAAAAATGTAATCTGCTGAGAGGAGGACGGATGCAAGCTAATAAGTCGTACTGGCACCTGTTTTATTAATTAATGTGGAACTATGATAATTTTCTCCACCTAATTTTCTGACATACTTGTCATGCCCGGTTGATTCCGGAGAGAGGAGAGAGGAGAGAGGAGAGAGGAGAGAGGAAGGCTCACTCATAGCCTGATGTCTATCCTCCAGTGAAGTGAAGGGTCAAAAAAAAAAAAAAAAACTAAAAAGATTGTGACACATAACGGACTTAAGACTCTGATTCCATTTGGAAAGGGCTCATAGCCCAAAGGATTAAAACGTTGGGAGTGGAACATGACCAAGCTACTAAACTCGTATGGCATCTTCTTTTATTAGTCGGACGTGAGACGGTGACATCTTGGAAAAGAACCCATGAGCCTTTCCATTTTAGGTTGGGAAGGCTTTCATTGGATTTCTGAAAGCCTGTTCGCATATGTAGACGTGGCTTTTCATCATTGGATTATATGGGGATTGTTATAAATTTTAATTTTATTATATATATATTTTTGGTAAACTAAAAAAAGGATAAATTTTGGTATAGCTAGTCCCGCATGTTCCAGTCCAGTAGGATCATGTGTTCTAAAAAATTTTTTAGATTTATTCGTAGGATCATGTCTTGAACCCATGACCGATGGGAAGGCAAGTTTAAATCCCTACCAACCAAACTACTGTCTTAGTATTAATTTCATTGTAATTCAATGATGAAAAATTATATTGCTATATACGTGAACGTTCTCACCGTAGCATAACTTTTTTTAAAAAACATTGGTTGGCTTGCATTGGATTGGGCACATTTCTCACCGTTGGCACTAAATTTTATTTGGCTTCATTCCAGATGAGCAAGTTTAATTCTAAATTCTTGTTAGTATTATTTTTGAATTCTGCCTACAACGTGGCTAAATCAAAATAATGATGGTGATGAAAGATCTAATTTTTAATTAGTTAATTGGTTAACATCCTTGATTTCCAGAATGCACAAAATTATTTTAGAAGATATGTATAGAGTTCATTGTTAGGGTTCACTAGAATTGGTGGTTGATATGTATAGCGAATGTTGTATGATAGCGCAAAATTGATTGTAGCCTAGCAGCTAAGATACTCTTAGAAATCTCATTAGTTGAGAAAGTTCTCAATGTTTTGACAATATGTGGTATTTTCACACTCCTTTGATATGACGAATTCTTGTATTAGTCTTTGTGAAATGATTAAAGCATCTGGAATCAGAGAACAAACATGAAGAGCTTTCAAGACTTGCTCAAGGAGTTTTTGAAGAAAGCTTAGAGCACGTACTATTAAATTATTTTTATGCATCCAATGCCAGTATCTGATAGCCCAAATCGTGGAGATAATATAACTTAATTTTAGATAGGATTTTTTCCATCTTAGTTCTCAAATATAACAATCAAATTGGATAAAGATTCAAGAAAAAGTTTATCGTCACTTTGCACAGCGTATAGATATATGGTTTGGTTAATTACAATACTTAAATATAAAAAAGACCTTTTAAAGGGTTATAATATCGAAAAAAAAATGAAAGAGGTGCAACGACCCTTTTCTTCCTGTAGTGCACCAAGAGCCATTACTACTATGAATTTACTTTTGCAACGATATATTTTAAATGCCCAAGGAAAAGTTCTTTGGCCCCATAAAATAATTTTTTGAGACTGAGAATTGAGTGTCTACTTACGTTCCTGGACTCTTGTTTTTTGTTTGATAAATTATGAGGTCGGAAACCCCAAAGAAGATAATTACATAAAGCAGCGCAACTCACTTTTTTCATTAATTGAATGTCTACTAAACCGTTGAACATATTTTTTTTTTTTTTAAAAAAAAATGGTGGAGCAACAGCCACATCCTCTGAATAAATAAATTTGCTATGTAGGACTGGATTATTCTAATGCTAACTTAATTGCAATGGTTGAATCTATAAAAACACGGGAAGGAAATGAGCATGCCGGATATTCATCTCAAGAGACTTTATAATTGAAATCAAATATATAATGCGTACGAACAAGCGTTCAAAGTCATTATTGTTGGCGCAGAGTTTTTTTTTTCGACTGGGCGGAACTACTGGATCGCAGGCCCGCTTCCTGGTTCACATGCAAAATAAATTCTTGACCAGAATTGCTCCGACGGGAGACACTCCGATGCCTAAGTCAGAGACGGGCTCCAGTCACAGAATGAAAAATATTCTGAGGAGGATCAGATGGAGAAGGGAAAGACTCTCAGATTTTCAGGAGTATATTATGCCTTACCAGGAGCATTCCCTCTTACCGTTATTTATAAGTAGTTATCCAGCATGCGGTTCCGTTCTTCCTCCAGTGGTCACGATGGGAGAGTTAATTTCTTTCCCATAATTTGGAATCGTGGAAAGTTATTAGACGGTTTCGATGGCCAGACCGGAGACGTTGCCGCTGGAGTTACACGCCATGATTGTGTTCCGGAAATAGTCGATGATAACCGTTGCTTGTCGAGTTCGTAAAGATTTGAGACAGGTTGAGGACCCGTCTTCAAACTTCCCTTTTAGGGAGATTTCCATGATTGAATCAGGAAATGTCTTTGTCCTTGGATCCTCTCGAGACAGATCGGAGATCATGTCTTTGGTGTAGATCGATGACTTGATTTTTGACATAGACCGAAGACTATATTTTCGACATAACCCGAAGACCGTGTCTTCGAGAGCCGTAGGCCCATTAAGAGTTTTGACTTGCCCATAAGTTGCTTGATTTTTTCCGAATACCTTAGTCCGAAGTTTACGGTTCGGAGGAAATATTTTCAGCCGGTTGAACCGATGACTGGCTCGTACTTGGATCGAGATATCCCAACAATTATAATATGCACAAGCTGAATATGTTGCCTCGGCTTGGCTTATTGTGTATGTACAGTCTTTCTTAAACTCTATATATTAGACATGAATAAGAGGTAATTAATGTAAGAGATTTTTCATGTCAAGATCCTATGCATGATTGTTAAAATTAATACTAAAATAATAATTTAAAGTTGGAGCAATACATGTTTGCACCATTGATTTCTAAATATTCGATCACATATGCTCAGATAAATATCAAAAGCCAAGTCCTCTCCAACTTCCTTCCCACAGGTGGCTATTCGGTGGGACAAAACATAAGAACTAATATGATATATACTAGAAGTGGAGAGGAGATGTAGTCTTTTTATAAATAAATCATAACATGCCCTTCTATCATAGGCCAAGGTTGGAGGAAAGCCTATACTGTACCGCCCCAACTACACCAACCAACATAATTGCTCATAGCCTAAATATAATGATCACTAACAATATTGGACTTATAAATATATCCATTAATATGAACCATATAATCATCACATTTTTAATAAAAAAAAAAAAAAATTAATGATAGTCCATAATTAAGAAAAAAAATTACATTCTTTCATTTAGATAACATTAATTATGATTTTGAAAATATTTTATTTTAAAAATGACTCTCGGGTTGAACAATAGAAAATACAGTACATGGTCATATTTTTTTTTAAAAAATATGATCTATAGACAATATCTTAGAATTAACTCGATCTTAGTATCAATTATGTCAAATCATGGAAGTCATTATACATTTATTTGACACAAGATCTATCTATAGTTATAAACATTGCTAATACTATTGACATGAGTCTAGGTGTGGCAGTATAGCAAGAAAATAGTATCCACAAGTAATCCAAAAAAAAAATACTATTTTTATTATCGGTCTTTCAATTTCTTTTCAACATGCTTGGATATAAAATAAGCAAGAAAAATTTTAATAGTTTCAAACAACAAGCCATTCTATCATGCATACTTAACATGATATCAATGACAATACATTATAATACATTTGAGACTCAACATCTGATTTCAGTTTTCATGCAGCAAGTACATAAATAAGAGATATCTCAAATCCAAAAGGAATTAATACAAATGTATTATTAATCATGATTTTTATTTTAACCTTATACTTTATTACAAGCTAGAGAAATCTCACGACTTCAAAAGAAGCCAGTATATCTCCAAACAAATATATTGAGATCTTTTAATAGCAAATGAGACATATCTATGCAACTGTCATTTTTAAGATAAACACATATTTTTGAGATATTATATTGTATTTTATTTCATATGTGTATATAAATCATATAAGATTGCGATTCAACAACTATTATGTTAACAATGTATATAAATACTCATGATAGATATATAAAATAAAAAGAAAGTCTATAATAATAAAGTACAAATATAAAATCACTCCCACACTACAAAAAAATAGATAAATGGCAACCCATTTTTTCCGACGCTATGGTAAAGTATCATGAACTCCCGAAACGTGCCGATGCTTTTGAAGAGCACCGAAAAATGACGAGGATTTGCCAACGATTTTTTTCGGTGTTGAGAAAGAAGGATTTAATGATGTTTTTTAGCATCGGAAGGTTCTGATATATCTCCCTCTCGAATCCCTAATTTCATTCACACCGTGCCGCCTCCAGCAACCCTCCCTCTCATCTCCTCCATCTCCTTTTCCTCCTCCATCTCCTACGTTCGAATCGGCTCACTGTGTCCAGGACTTCTTCGGTCATCTCACCATTAGGCGCTCACCGATATCTATCCCCGGGGCTTCTATGCGCTGCAATCTCTATCTCCTTCCTCCGTGAATCACTCACTGGTAAGTGCCTTTTCTCTGATCATCCCTGTTGACACAGTAGCAATTTTTTTTTAAAGGTTTGGTTGCTCGTTTGGTGCCTTTTGACTTCATGATATTTGAATATGATCAAGATTGTAGACCCAAGAATATTTGAATATGACTGAGATTGTAAAATAATTCTATGTTCTTTCTGTTTTCCAGTAATTTCATTACCTATTTTATGCATAAGTATGAGGCCACCAGATAAACGATTTTTGGGTTTTAGGCATTTATAATGCATAGATCATGAACACACTAAGATATTTTGGGTTAAAATTATTGGAAAAAGTGAATAGGAATTTTTTATTCCCAAATTATCCTTTGGGATGGGAAACTATCATGTGGGATGGAAACTATCCTGTGGAATAGGAACTTTTAGTTTCACATGGAAAGATTGGAAAAAGAGAAGGCTCTTTATAAAAAAACCTTTTCTCATGCTCTTGCTTTGAGGATCACCATAGGTGGAGAGCTTAAGGGTGATGCTACGCGCGTGTGCGACGGGCGACAAGGGCGCAATGGACGCTTTGTAGATGCACTTTGCACTTTGCACTTTGCACTTTGCACTTTGCACTTTGCACGTATGCATCGTCGCGAGGAGTCTTTATATTTTTCCTGATCAAACAGATCAGATGATCGAGATTGATTGGCACCACATCAAGATTGCAGGGAGGCAAATCAGTTCGGTTCTGTAGTTGCAGGGTGGCGAGTCGACTCGGATGACTGGGAGTCAGCTCGGATCCATAGATCGGTAATACACGGTCTGGCCAAGTCGACTCGAGTGGTTCGAGCTAGCTTGGATCCACAGAATGGTCTGGCCGAGTCGACTCGAGTGGTTCGAGCTGACTCGGATCCACAAAATAGTAACGTGCTGTCTGGCCAAGTCGACTCGAGGGGTTCGAGCCGACTCGACCAGGGTACTCTCTGTAGTAAGGAGTCGACTCGAGTGGTTCGAGCCGACTTGGATGACGGGATTTCAGAATCGTGAAACAACGGATCACGCGTCCGAAGGCGTAATCACGCATCCGTTTACGGATCAACGTTTCTTCTGAAGATCAAGGGTGCTATCAGATCGTGAAACAACGTATTGAGAAGTGCTATGATCACGTGATCTTAAGATCACGGCACGAATCAACGTATCAAGGCATCCGATCGCGATTGAGGAATTGTATTGATCGCATAAAGGCATATCTCACTACGAAAAGATATCGGAAACTTCCTCCGATAAAATCAGAAGGTTGCTTCCAAGGGGCACCTTAAGACTATAAATAGATCCCCATTCCTCATTCATTTCATCCATTCAATCCAGTTTTTCTTTCCTTCTCTTAGGCATTTGCATACTCTGAATAACAGAGTATAGCTTTAGTGCATCGTAAGTCTCTTAGGCATTTGCATAATCTGAAAACAGAGTATAGCAATAGTGCATACAAAGAGAGAAAAGCATTCCTGGTTCGAATTTCTGGTGAATTGTAGTGCTGCTTTCACCAAAAGAAGACCGTTGTATCCTGGGATACAATCGTCATAAAACTGTAAGCATTATTGCGGGACAAAATTATCTTAAAAATATAGAGTGTAACTCTACACTCGATCTTTCCAAATATGTAGCCATTCATATACATTCACCAACAAAAATTCTCCATCATTGATTTGGAATCATTAAATATTTACTAAAAATTTAGTGTTTACTTATAGTCTAACCAAAAATGCATGTTTAGAGAGAGTTAGTCCATATAGTACATTAATTTTCTGGTAAAATATTTAATGATCGATGGATCATCCAAGTTAAATCACACTACTAGTTTTGAACTACACCCCTGAAAATAATTAGCATAGAAAATATATATCTCTAAACCTTCGACACCTATACTTGATATAATATTGTGCCATGTAATAGGAACATAAGTAGACATAGCTTATTGTTCCAGAACTTACTACTCATTCTTCTTGTGGTTTAGATCTTAAATACTATTTCAAGCCAAGGACAGGTTTTCTATTGAGACGGTAGGTCCTCGAGATATCTACTCATTTAACAATTGCCCAAGTAAGTGAACTTTAAAATGGATTTATTGAAATATCACTTTTATTAATATGCCAAAATACAGGACAGGAGATTTAAATTGGGTAGGAGCAATATATATATTGAATCATTAATAAGCTTACCTCCTTACCTCATACAATGTCCTAGTACTTGCACAAGAAACACACACAAAAAAAAAAAAAGTATTGACAACATCCAGTCCGCTCTCTAACCAATAAAGCATACATACGATACAGATTAAGATGTAGATTAGCCTATATGTAAAATTTCAATCAAACTGATAATCTTTCTTTTTTTTTTTCTTTTCTTCTTTTTTTTTCTTTTGACTTCTATATGTGTAGTTCATGTCTCAAATGACTAGTAATATGGAAATAATCACTGATACCCCACACAAAACAATATATTATTTTACTAATAAATACCCTCTAAATCTATATTGCTGAACTCACTTTTTATATAGATCCTGACTCACAGCCATTCCCTTCCCACTCAAACACTACCAATCCATGTACCATTTCATTCGCATGTAAAGCTCTTCACCAGTTGTCTCTCATTTCTTATTTATCCATCCAAGATTATGTTATGATCTTTATCTAACAAAGAGCTCAAAAAATATCATATGTGTTATACCCTACCGGCCCACCATCAAACTGGACCGGCCCCTCTTTGCAGTCCGACTGGGCCGCTCTTCTAAAGCTCCGACAGGCTCATCCCAATCAAAGTCCGACCCACTGTAGTAGAGGTCCAAACGACCCACTCCTGCTGGGACCCGGTGCACTGCTCTCCTTCAGAAGTCTGAGCCACAGGGGCAGAGGTCCGAACGATTCGCTCCTGTAGCCCGCTCCTGCTGAAGTCTGGACAAGCACTTTCCTTCGGACGACCGACTGACCCTCCCAGTCAGTGTCCGGCCCACTCTCGCTGAGGTTTGAATGGGCACTCCTCTTCGGACGACCGACTGGCCCTCCCAGTCGGCGTCCGACCGACTCACTTCAGGACCCAGAGAATTCCAAAAACCTCTTTCTGTTACAACAGAATCCTGCCACATCAGCGGTGCTGTTCCACTACTCCTACGATGTTGCCCCATCCGGGCGCCATGTGGCCACTCTCCAGATTCTCCTAGGAGCAGATCGGTCTTTATTGGCCTCTCCCCCTAATTGATTTTGGACTGTTCTGCACCTATATAAGGTACCTGGGGGACCCCATTTTGAGCTAAGTACACTCTCCCCTCTTCCTACGCTACATTCTCTTCGATTCCTCCATTCTGTTGCTCTCAAGCTCCTGCTAACTTAACCATCGAAGTGTCCCCCATCGGAGCACCACCGATGCTTGGGGGACTTTGTTGCAGGTCGACCGGGAGAAGAGCGCTCCAGCATAGCCGACCGAGCCCGGCCCAAGAGAAGACGCAGCAACAGATTGGCACTAGAGGAAGGGGTGCTCTCGAACCTCTGCTGCTCTTTTACTCTAAAAGGAGGAATCAACCAAGAGGTTGGGCAATGGCGAAGGGGAGAACTCAAAACAACTCCGTTAGAAGAGGTCATTCCCCATCCGGGTCTGAGGAACCTTCCAGGGAAAATGACGCCGCCGCCATCGCTGCTGTCGCCGAGCCCACCATCACTCTGGGACTGTAGCAATTCCATATGCTGTTGAACCGGATCAACACGCTCACCACTACTGTTCGGCATTTCCAGGAGGCGGCCGACAACTGGCAGCAGCCGCCTGTTGTGTCCTACACCAACCATCCACCAGGCGTCGAGGGGAGCCGACCTTAGGAAGTCCCTCCACCTCTCTCCCACGTTGTTCCGGAGACGCGAAGATCCTTGGGAGCCCACGTCGATGGCAAGATGGTGAGGTCTGCTTCACCCTCCTATGCCGATCCATTTCCGCTGGTGCTCGGCCTCCTGCCGAACTCCCGAGAGACTATACCAGTAAGATTTTGCGCATGGAGGAGCGCATCGCTGAGATTGTCCATCGGCAGAAAGTCGAAGGAGGGCAGGTATACGACTCCCGCTCGCCTTTCTCCGAGGAGATTCTGGCGGAGACGATTCCCCGCCACTTCAAAATTTTCCAGGCAGACCCTTATGATGGCACCACCGACCCGCTAGACCATCGGGCACCTACAAGGCCCACATGATGGTGTAGGCCGTGTACGACGCCCTCCATTGCATTGCCTTCCCTGCCACCCTTAAGAAGGCTGCCCAGATGTGATCTCCGCCATTCGCCCAGGTACGATCCACTCTTTTCCTCAGCTCAAAAATCTTTTTCTCTTCCATTTCAGGACCTACAGTCGGACCCCGAGAAACATCGATTGCCTCTTCCTTGTAACGAAAAAAAAAGGGAGAGACCCTCCGAGACTACATGGTCCGTTTCAACTCAGCGACAATGGAGGTCCCGGATTTGAACGAGGCGGTAGCTATGTCGGTCTTCAAAAGAGAACTATGCTCGTCCAGGCTCACTTTCTCCCTGGACAAGAAGTTTTTGATGAGCTACACTGAGCTACTGGCAAGGGCGCAGAAATATATCTTTGCAAAGGAACAAGCGACGAGCCGATGCCAGGCGGAGGGGAGGCCGGCCCTCAAGAAGGGGAGCGACAAGGCTCCCGAAGTCTGACCTCCCAACGACAGTAACCGGTCAGCCTAACGAGTCCGAAGCCGAAGGACTTCCCCAGGAGGTTCGAGACCTATGCACCCCTCTCCCTTCCGAGAGAGAGATCATCCTGGAGATCGAGAATGAGACCTTTCTGCAAAGGCCTCGTCCGATAAGGGCCTCCCCTGCATCCAGAAATAGAGATAAATTATGTCGGTTCCATAAGGACCATGGGCACAGCACCGAAGAGTGCCTGCAGCTGAAGGACGCCATTGAAGACCTCATCTGCAGGAGATATCTGTACAAGTACGTCCGACCTTGCCGGGATCGAGCTGAAGCCTCGACTGCCAGAAATCCTTTGGAGGAGGCAGAGCTTCCCAACCAGCGGCTGACCAGTGGGGATGTCGGCATGCTACATCGGCGGTCCGATTGGAGGTATGAGGACGACCTAGACATTGTCAATAGGTCGAGGGATTCCGATGCAATCACTTTTTTCGATGAAGACCTCCTGGAGTCCCATGTCATTGAAAATGATCCTGTAGTCGTGTTGGCGGGGATTGCCAACTACGATGTAAAAATGATACTTATAGATAATGGAAGTTCCACGGAGGTATTACTATATGATGCTTTTGTAAGAATGAGCCTGTTTAGATCAATGCTGCAGGAATACCCCATGCTGCTGATTAGTTTCGAAGAAAATTTTGTCAAAGTTGAGGGGGAAATAGTTCTCTCCGTAATGATCGAGATAGAGCCTTTCCAGAAAACTCTCCCCATCGACTTTGTGGTCGTCCGTACGACCTCGGCATATAACACCATTTTGGACCAACCAGCCCTCAACAGGTTTCGGGCAATGTATCCACTTACCACCTGTTGGCAAAGTTTTCGACCAAGAACGGAGTCGGGGTTATGAGGGGAGACCGTCGGATGGCCAGACTGTGCTTGACTATTCTGGACCAAGAGTCGCAAGGTCTTCCTACTCTTGAGTAGCTCGACCCAGGGATAGAAGCCGACGGTTGTGGTTAGCCAGATGAAAGGATCCGATTTGTCTCCCTTCGAGAGGATGACCCTACCAAAGTCCTCCAAATTGGAAGCTCTCTCAGCAAGGGAGTCAAGTCAGAGCTGATCAGCTTCTTGAGGAGTAACGCTGATGTTTTTGCTTGGTCGATGTCAGACATGCTGGGTATACCATCGGATGTCATCACTCACCAGCTCAAGGTGGATCCGAACTACAAGCCTGTACAACAGAAAAAGAGGAGCTTTGCTACCGAAAGGCAAAGGGCCATTGATGAAGAAGTGAAGAAGCTCTCCGACGCTGGTTTTATCAGGAAAGTTCATTACCCTGAATGGCTAGTGAATGTTGTGATGGTGAAAAAGGCTAACGGGAAGTGGAGGATTTGCGTGGACTACACTGACCTCAACAAGGCCTGTCCGAAGGATAACTTTCCTTTGCCTGAAAATTGATCAATTGGTGGACGCCATGGTCGGCCATCAGCTTCTAAGTTTCATGGATGCCTTCACCGGCTACAACCAAATCAGGATACACCGGGAGGATGAGGAGAAAATGGCCTTTGTCACCGACAAAGGTCCATACTATTACAGGATGATGCCCTTCGGCTTGAAGAATGCCGGAGCCGCTTTTCAAAGGCTAATCAACCAGGTCTTCGAAGGGCAACTTGCGAGAAACATGGAGGTGTATGTAGATGATATGATAGTCAAGAGCCTCGATAGGGCCAACCATCAAGGACTTACAGGAATCCTTTGATGCACTTAGGCGCCATCGGATGAAGCTAAATCCGGCCAAGTGTACGTTTAGGATGACTTCCGGCAAGTTCCTCGGCTTCTTGGTCACACAGAGGGGAATCAAAGTCAACCCCGACAAGATCAGAGCTGTTATGGAAATGGGACATCCGACCAATAAAAAGCAAGTGCAAGAGCTAACAGGCCGGATAGCATCTCTCAGCCGTTTCATCTCCCGATCGGCTGAGAAGTCCCTGCCATTTTTCAAGACATTGTGCCGATCCGACCGCTTCCACTGGATTGATGAGTGTTGATCAGCTTTCGAAGCATTAAAACAATACTTGAAGAGCCCTTCGTTGTTGGCCAAACTAGTGGAAGGGGAGCCCCTATATCTCTACCTATTGGCCTCGGACGAAACGGTTAGCTCCGTCCTCGTGCGAGTAGGAGAAGACGGTCAGCAGAAACCTATCTACTATATTAGTAAGGTTCTCCATGATGCCGAGACCAGGTACCCTAAAATGCAAAAGCTAGTATATTCTTTGGTCATAGCGGCCAAGCGGCTCCGACCCTACTTTCAGGCGCATCCGATCGTGGTGATGACCGACCAACCTTTTAAGGCGATTCTTTGGAGTCCGGATACCTCTGGTCGACTCGCCAAATGGGCCATCAAACTTGGCGAGTTCGATATCTCTTTCCAGTCTCGATCTGCTTTGAAGGCCCAGGTAATTGCTGATTTCATTGCAGAGTGCACCTGGAAGCAGGGTGCATCCTCTCAAATGGCTGAAGCACTTGGAGTCGACCCCATCGACGAAGCCGAACCTGCCTGGACCCTTCATGTTGATGGAGCATCCAACCTTGCTGGCTGCGGGGCCAACCTATTCTTAGCCGACCCGGATGGAGAAAGCTTAGAGTATGCATTGCATTTTTTATTTTAGGTATCGAATAACCAGGAGGAGTACAAAGCCCTTCTCGCGGGACTAAGAATTGCCAATGAACTGGGCATTGGCTGAATCAAGGTCTTCTTCGATTCATAGCTAGTGGTAAACCAAGTAAGGGGCGAATTCGAAGCAAGGGAGCCGGCCCTTCCAAAATACTTGAATAAAGTACAAAGTCTCATATCTCGGTTTAAATTCTTCGAAATTCTCCATATACCTCGACTGCAAAACTCCCGGGCGGATGCTTTATCGAGACTGGCCATGACTACCACCAGCACCTCCGACCGAACCTTTGTGGAGCACCTGCAACACCCAAGTATTACGGAAGAGCCGACCGAGGTCCACCAAATGGAATAGGAGGCTTCTTGGATGGATCCAATTCTTGCATTCCTGGTTAAAGGGACTCTCCCAGAAGACCCGACCGAGGCCAAGCATGTGCACTGGACGGCCTCTAAGGACGTTGTCCTTGACGGTATCCTTTACAAGCGATCATTCTCACAGCTGCTGCTAAAGTGTTTGGGACCGATCGATGTGGACTATGCACTCAGAGAAGTACATGAAGGCATTTACGGTGACCACCTTGGTGGAAGATCTCTGGCATACAAGATAATTCGACAGGGATACTATTGGCCTACGATCCAGAAGGATGCATCGGACTTCATCTGAAGGTGCGATGCATGTCAGAGGTACTCCAATATTCAGAGAAGGCCTGCCAGCCAGCTGACCCCACTCACTGCACCTTGGCCATTCGCGTAATGGGGGATGAATATCCTGGGACCCTTCCCTCAGACGTCTGGCCAATACAAATTTCTTATTGTGGCCATTGATTACTTCACCAAGTGGGTGGAGGTTGAACCACTGGCACAGATCACCAAAGCCAAGATGGAAAACTTTGTTCGGAACTGAATCATCTTCCGATTTGGCATCTCACGGACAATCATCATCGACAATGGAAGGCAGTTCGATAACCCGAAATTTCGAGACTTTTGCCAGCAATATCACATCTCTCATTGCCTCACCTCAGTTGGCCATCCACAATCCAATGGAGAGGCCGAAGTCACCAATCGAACAATTCCATATGGACTGAAGACCCGACTGAATGAAGCCAGAGATCTTTAGACAGAAGAACTCCATTTAGTGCTTTGGGCCTATCGAACAACCGCCCGAACGGCGATCGGGAAGACTCCATTCAACCTGACTTACGGAAGTGAAGCCGTCATCCCTATCGAGATCTCTTTGCAATCCCTACGGATTGACTACTGTGCCGAGACAACTAACTTCGAGCAGCGGAGGGCTGACCTGGACCTACTTGAAGAAACCAGACTCTGAACAAGTTTAAAGATGGCGACCTACTGTCAGAAGATAGCAAAGTATTACAACTCACGGGTCAAGTCACGAACTTTCCGAGTCGGAGATCTGGTCTTACAGAGGTCTGAGATTTCAAGATGACTGAGCAAGGGAAACTCTCCCCAAATTGGAAAGGCCCTTATCGAGTCATTGATGTAATTCGAGCCGGAACCTATCGACTTGAACATTTGGATGGATGGTAGATAGCGCGTCCATGGAATGTAAATAATTTTTGCAAGTACTATCAGTAAAGTCTACAACTTCTTCTATGAAGAAACTCTGAGAGACGGACTCCAGTCGGCAAAGGCTCTAGGACAGCCCACTTTCGAAAGACCGACTCCGATCGGCAAAGGCTCTAGGGCAGCCCACTTCTGAAAGACCAACTCCGGTCGGCAAAAGCTCTAGTGATGCGGAACTAATATGCATACGATTATTTTTGTGTGTTTTATATGTGGGGTGAGGTGGTTAAATCCCAAAATCAGACCAAAATAAGATCTAGAGAGTTCTATATGAATTTTAGAAACTATGCATGCAGATCCGGGCCTAAGAAAGCAATAAAAGTGGATCGCCGGGACTAAGAAGCCTCGGTTAGGACAAGCTCACCTACAATAAAACTACTGGTGGCAAAAGGGGTATACCTGGCAATGTCTGATGCACCTAGTGAAGATTGTAGCAAAGAGATCTCTCATTCCTCGATGGATGCAGCCTGGAAAATTGAGCCAGAGACCCATGGATACCCGGCTTTCTGCTCGGTGGTCCGATTGTGACCCGGCTAGAATCGTTGGATTCGTAGGAACTCGGGGACCTGCAAACAACCGTCAAGGGTGAGAAAACAAGATGGGAAACAAGAAGAATCTCAGGAAAATATCAAGGGGCGTGTGGAAGAAAAGGCTTGAAGGAGGTTGGTCGGCTAGGGTTTCTTTGGGCAGCATTTTGGTAGGACTTCAGGCTCACAGGATCCCTAATGCACACGCAGGGAGGCACACATCAAGAGAAGAACCTAATAGAATTTCATATCAAAAATTGGTTGTCATACAAGAGACTAAGGTCCTTTAAATAGACTCATAGTCTTGGACCCCAAGTAAGGATGCAAAAGTAATTACATAGGAATTCTATTCCCACCCAAACCCTAGCTAGAAAAAAAGGAAACCCAGGGTAGAAAAATCCCTACAATCTCTCCCTCTCTCCTTGCCTTGGTCGGCCAAGAGGGTGACTCTAAGTGGTCGACCAAGGGGTTGGTCACCTTAAGCAATTGGCGCCCTAGCTCCCTCCTGGGCCTATACTGGCCCAATTTGCTTCTAATTGGTCCAGTGCTTCAAGGTGTCTGATTTCTCCTCCTGAGGTCTTCAAATCTTCAAGCTGGGTTGGACTTGGGCTACACTTTCATGTCTTCAATCTAGTTGGACTTGGTCCTCACTTGTATGATGTGGTCTTGAGTCTTCAGTATATTTGGACAGGACTTAAAAAAATAAAATTAGCTCAACATGAGCTGACTAGCATTGGACTGAACTAGCTCAACATGAGCTGACTAATACTGAATTGAAATATCAACTCAAAAGATTCAAATGACAAACTAAAAATGGACTCAGATGGACTAAGCCCTTATTACAGATGGACTTATATATTATTGATCAATCCACAAAGGGTTAAAAAGCCTCTGTCTTATTCTGGTACCTCTGGTGTCCGCATCAATTCTCCCGGGATGGAAGGAACTCGACCCTGTCGAGTGAAGTCAGGCTGGCTCACATATCTCTCGAGAATGTCTGGGTCGAGGCGTTGCAAGTCCTCTCAAGAAATCCACGAATCGTCCGACTCTGGCCTGCCTTGCCATCGGACCCGGAAGCATTGATAGCCGCGGCCCCGAGTTGTAATGGCTTGATCGTCCAGGATACGCTCGATCCGTTCTCCTTCCTCAGGCCAATTAATTGGTGGACACTTTGGGTAAGGGTCACTCTCAACAGAAGGGATAGGTCCGAAGACCTCACTGGGTATCGCTGCTGGTTCCCTGTACTCAACCAGGTCTGTAATATTGAAGGTAGAACTAATGCCCATATCCGAAGGCAAGTCTAACACATAGGCTTTTGATCCAACCTTCTTTAACACTTTAAAAGGTCCGGCTCCACGAGCATGAAGTTTCTTAACGATCCCAGGTGGGAACCGCTCAGGCCTAAGCCTAATCATGACAGAATCCCCTATATCAAATTCCTTGATCCTTCTTCGGGAATTAACCAATTTCTTATAAGTTTCATTGCTTAGGTTAATCTTTTGGCTAATATCCTTGTGCAAGTCTCTAACATGCTGTGTGAATGACTCTGCAGACTCTGAGACTCGTGCGTGAACAGGTAAAGGAATCAGATCAATGGGACGATTAGGCTTGTATCCATGGACTATCTCAAAAGGACTCTTGCCCGTTGTCCTATTTACTGAACTATTGTAGGCAAACTCTGCTCTAGGCAACAATAGATCCCAAGTTCCAATGTGTTCACCTACCAGGCATCTAAGGAGGTTTCCTAAACTACGGTTCGCCACTTCGATCTGGTCATCTATTTGAGGGTGATAGGCTGTAGAAAACTTAAGCTTGGTCCCTAACAGGTGTCACAGGGTCTTCCAGAAATAACTGGTGAACCTAACATCCCTATCAGATATGATGGTCTTGGGTAGGCCATGGAGTCTAACTACATGATCTAAGAAAAGCTTGGCTACTCTAGACGCATCAAAGGTCTGGGAATAGGGGATGAAGTGAGCCATCTTAGAGAACTTATCGACTACTACAAAGATAGAATCATGTCTCTTCTGGGTCTTAGGTAATCCTAACACAAAGTCCATACTTAGGTCCTACCCAGGGCGATTAGGCACTGGTAAAGGTGTGTAGAGACCAGTGTTTTGCTTCTGCCATTTTGCAACAGCACAAGTTCTACACTTAGCTACAATCTATGCAACATGCTTTTTCAATCCTAGCCAAAAGAACTGGTCTTCTATCGCTAGAATGGTCTTATTCCTACCAAAATGATCAGCTAATCCTCCAGCATGGGTCTCTCAAATTAGAAACTCTCTAAGGAAAGTTCTAGGTATACAGAGTCGATTGTTTTGGAAAAGGTAGCCATCCTGAATGGTATACTCACTATGGGTACTGGATGGTCCTAGCCTGAGGGTCTGGTAAATGTCTCCAAAGTCTGGGCAGGTTTCATATACATCCTTTAACCTATCAAATCCTATGACTTGGGTGCTAACTGATCCTAACAACAAAGACCTACGGCTCAGGGCATCTGCTACCTTATTTTCTGTGCCGGCACGGTGCTTCAGGACAAAGGTATAGGCCTGAATGTACTCGATCCATTTATCGTGCCATGGGTTAAGTTTCTTTTGGGAGTTTAGGAATCGGAGTCCCTCATGGTCAGAAAATAAGACAAACTCCTATGGTAGTAAGTAATGTCTCCAATATCTAAGGGTCTGGACTACCGCATAAAATTCCTTATCATAGGTAGAGTACTTAAGTTTAACCTCATTCAGCTTCTCACTGAAGAAGGCTACAGGATGATTCTCTTGACTTAGTACCCCACCTATTCCTACTCCCGAGGCATTGCAAGTGATCTCAAACACCTTAGTGAAGTCAGGTAATCTATGGATGGGTACATGGGTCATCTTATCCTTAAGCTCTAGGAAGGCCTTATTAGCTACTTTGGTCCACTCAAATATACCCTTCCTAATGCAATTAGTGATGGGTGCGACGACTGTACTAAAACCTCTAATAAATCTCCTGTAAAAGGTTGCTAGGCCATGGAAGCTACGCACATCATGGACACTAGTGGGTATAGGCCACTCAACAATTGCCCTAACCTTTTCAGGATCTGCAGAAACTCCCTCAGAGGTGATAACAAAACCTAGGAAGATAATCCTATGTGTCATGAACTCACACTTCTTAAAGTTGGCGTAGAGGCTATTCTCTCTAAGGATTTAGCATACTAATCTTAGATGAATAAGGTGGTCCTTTTTAGTCCTGCTATAAATTAAGATATCATTAAAGTAGACTACAACAAATTTCTCAATATATTCTTTCAGAACTTGGGTCATAATCCTCATAAATGTACTTGGTGCATTGGAGAGTCTAAAAGGCATCACAACCCACTCAAACAGGCCATTCTTAGTCTTGAATGCGGTCTTCCACTCATCCCCAGGTCTAATCCTAATTGATGATAGCCACTCTTAAGGTCTATCTTTGAGAAAACTCTGGCTCCGGCCATCATGTCTAACATATCATCCAATCGGGGGATGGGAAACCTATACTTCACGGTTATTTTGTTGATGGCTCTACTATCTACACACATCCTCCAGGCACCATCTTTCTTAGGGGTCAGTAGAGCAGGAACTGCACTTGGACTCAAGCTCTCCCTAATGAAACCTTTCCTAAGCAATTCTCCCACTTGTTTCTGTAATTCTTGATGCTCACTGGGGTTCATTCTATAGTGAGGAAGGTTTGGTAAAGTGGCTCATGGGACTAAGTTTATTGCATGTTGGATGTCTCTAAGGGATGGTAAGTGATCAGGTAAATCATCAGGGAAGACATCCTCAAATTCTTTCAGAGCCTCAATAATTTCTTTAGGGCGTTCCTTTTGGGTTGGCTCATATATTTCTTTGGTGGTCAAGATCCAAATAGGGTTACCCTCAGCAATCTCTCTTTCTAACTCCTTAGCCTTAATTAGATTAACTCTAGGTTTCTTGTCCTTAAGGCTACTAGAACCCCTCTTGACTGGGTCTCTAGGGAGAGTTGACGGATAACAAACTTATTTCCATGGTAGCTAAAAACACAAACATTGGTTTGACCATACAGGGTTGCATTATGATCAAAAAGCTAAGGTCGACCTAGAATGATACTACTCACTTCCATGGGGATGACATCACACCAAATCTTTTCCTCATATATTTGCAATCTAACTAAGATTTGGCACCTGGCTTTAATCTGGACGGAGGTGGAATCTACCCAAAAAACTTTGTAAGGGCTAGGATGGGGAACTGTGGTCAATCCTAAAGATTTAACTATGTTGGCAGAGACGGCATTGACACAACTTCCACTGTCTATGATGATCTTAAGTACCTTATCCCCTACCTTAACAAAAGTCAGTAGGATGTTAGTCCTACGCCAATCTTCCTTAACTGGGGTTTGGGTTAAGATGCACCTAACCACTCCTAATTGGTTCTCAAACTCAGGTTCCTCCTTCTCACCTTCATACTCATCCAACAACTGGTCATCAGCCTCATAAATCTCTCCCTCAGGTTCAGCTACTGGTTCAGGCTCTTCATCCACTTGCTCACCTAAGTGTAGGGCACTAACTGGGCATTGGCTCATAAAGTGGCATGGTTTCTTACATCTAAAACAGGTATTCTGGGGATTGTAACTCCTATTGGCCTCTACAGATTTTCCTCTATCATCCCTATGGGTCAAAGGAGTATTCGGCTGGGGTTGACTCGGGTCAGGACGACTCAGATTGGGTCGAATCGGGTCAGGACGACTCAGATTAGGTCAACTCGGATTAGGTCAGTAAGGGCTGGATCGGTTCTAGTGGGACTGGCTAGCTCCTGGATACTGACTAGGGTATCTAATAGGCTCGGGTTTGCAGTAGACGGGCCCTCTCTGAAAATGCTCATGATCCCTAGCAATCTGGTAAGCATGGTCCAAGTCTCTAACCTCTCTCATATAGAGCTCCTTCTTAATGTCATCTCTCAGTCCAGCCCTAAACCTAGACAGAACAACATCCTCAGACTCATTTAAGTCACATTGCATGGAATACTCATAAAATTTTGCGATGTACTCATCTATACTCATGCTACCCTGATTCAATCGCAGCCACTGATCCAGTAAACCACAACGATATGCTGGTGAAATGTATTTTTCCCTTAGCTTACCCTTCATGGCCCACCAGGTGACTATGGGATCATGCCCTCCTAGTCTAAGGGTTCTTTCAACACTAGCCCAATGTAACCTGGCCTCTCGGACCAACTTAAGCTTAGCAAACCTAAACTTACGCTCCTCCGACATATCCTACCACTCAAAGTATTGATCAATCTCTCCCTTCCAATCTATATAGACCTTAGGATCAAGACATCCATCAAAAGTGGGGGCATCAAGCTTAATGTGTCTATAGGATCTATCTTCCTGGTCTACAAAATCCTGATTGGGTCTTCTAGGACAAACCTCTGGGATTGGGTCTTGACGATGGGCTCTCCTAGGTTCAGCCTCAAGGTATGGATCAGGGTTTGGGGTCCTCCTAGGTTTAGTATCATAGTATGGGTCATGGCGAGGGGTTCTCCTAGGATGGGGAGGTGACTCAAGTTTTGGTTTAGACTGGGTCCTACGTGTCTCCTCTAGGGTTCCTAGTCGGGCATCTATTTGATCAAGTCTACGGGTCAACTGGGCATTTGATTGATCAAGCCTAAGATTGATGGATTGGGCTAGTTGATCAGTAAGGGCTTTCATTTAGGCTTCAAAGTTATCCATGGGTTCAGTCAAAGGTGAAGATGGTGGGTAATACGATGCTCCTGATCTAGTGCTCATGCAAGACTCGATCAAACCAACTACAGCTCCCTAGACCTAGAGTCCAAACTAGGTGCTCAATCAGGATGGCAAACTAGCATATAGTAACCCTGTACTCAGCCAGGCAGGTGTAAGGAGAGTGTTAGGTCCCTGATTGCCAATCCTAGACACCAATCAGAGATTGGCCAGGTAGGCGGACCAGCACACAAGCCCTTCGGGACTAAATCCCTGAACTACTATTCTAGACACTAAGCATAAGGCATACACAGGTTAGCTTAACACAGTGATCTGACACTTAGCCCGGACCCGACCAGTTGGTGTCCCTAGCCCACTAGGAAAAATTAAGTTTAATAAATTTTAAGTTAGGCTTGGGATCGAATGCAGGGGATGTGGTTTTGGGCTAAGGAGAGGTGATCAAATCCTCCCCCCATCTGACATAGCAAGAGTGCCCTTAAAGGTAGTTTATGCAATGATGGCAGGCAGATGATGCAAAATTAGGGTTTAAGTGTTTTAGGTAGCTTTTATATATGTAATTTTTTTTTGGTTCTTTTGCAGAAATATGATTTGCAGCCAATGACCTAATATGCTAGAAACATACTAAAATAAAAGATATGCAAAGAGATGCTAAACAAAACCCTAAACCTTCCAAAGTTGCCTTGCTGAAAAAAAATAGAGCCAAAAATTTGCAGGCTGTATTTTGGCTTGCAGAAATTGCACATACTAAAATAAAATCTGAAAAACTTCTGTAAAATACTTTGAATTAAGATGAACCCAGCAAAATAAAAATCAAAATTTTTGGAATTCTGAGCAGGGATAAACAATTAAAATATCAGTATATATACGGACTGTGAAGGGTGCAGAAATGAGCCATAATCTAAGCTCTGATACCAGATGATGCGGAACTAATATGCATGCGATTATTTTTATGTGTTTTATATGTGGGGTGAGGCGATTAAATCCCAAATATCAGACCAAAATAAGGTCTAGAGAGTTTTATATGAATTTTAAAATCTATGCATGCAGATCCGGACCTAAGAAAGCAGTAAAAGAGGATCGCCGGGACTAAGAAGCCTCGGTTAGGGCAAGCTCACCTACAATAAAACTACTGGTAGTAGAAGGAGTGTACCTGGCAATGTCTGATGCGCCCGGTGAAGATTGCAGTGAAGAGATCTCTCATTCCGCGGCCTGGAAAACTGAGTCAGAGACCCGTGGATACCCGGCTTTCTGCTTGGTGGTCCGATTGTGATCCGGCTGGAATCGTTGGATTCATAGGAACTCGAAGACCTGAAAATAACCGTCAAGGGTGAGAAAACAAGGTGGGAAACAAAAAGAATCTCAAAAAATAGCAAGGGGCACGTGAAAGAAAAGCCTTGAAGGAGGTTGGTCGGCTAGGGTTTCTTCGGGCAGCACTTTGGTAGGACTTCAGGCTCACAGGATCCCTTAATGCACACAGCAGGGAGGCACATAGCAAGAGAAGAACTCAATAGAATTTCATATCAAAAATTGGTTGTCATACAAGAGACTAAGGCCCTTTAAATAGACTCATAGTCTTGGGCCCCAAGTAAAGATAAAAAAGTAATTACATAGGAATTCTATTCCTACCCAAATCCTAGCTAGAAAAAAAGGAAACCAAGGGTAGAAAAATCCCTATAATCTCTCCCTCTCTCCTTGCCTTGGTCGGCCAAGAGGGTGACTCTAAGTGGCCGACCAAGGGGTGGGTCACCCTAAGCAATTGGCATCCTAGCTCCCTCCTGGGCCTGGATTGGCCCCATTTGCTTCAAGCTGGTCCAGGGCGTCAAGGTGTCTGATTTCTCCTCCCGAGGTCTTCAAATCTTCAAGTTAGGTTGGACTTGGGCTACACTTCCATGTCTTCAATCTAGTTAGACTTGGTCCTCATTGTATGATGTGGTCTTGAGTCTTCAGTGTATTTGGATAGTACTAAAAAAAATAAAATTAGCTCAACATGAGCTAACTAGCATTGGACTGAACTAGCTCAACATGAGCTGACTAATACTTAATTGAAATATCAACTCAAAAAACTTAAATGACAAACTCAAAATGGACTCAGATGGACTAAGCCCTTATTACAGATGGACTTATATATTATTGATCAATCCACAGAGGGTTGAAAAGCCTCTATCTTATTCTGGTGCCTCTGATGTCCGCACCATCTAGGGCAGCCCACTTCCGAAAGACCGACTCCGGTCGGCAAAGGCTCTAGGGTAGCCCACTTCCGAAAGTCTGAATTCGGTAACAAAGGCTCTAGGGCAGCCCACTTCTGAAAGACTAACTCCGGTCGGCAAAGGCTCTAGGACAGTCCACTTCTGAAAGACCGACTCCGATCGATAAAGGTTCTAGGACAGCCCACTTCCGAAAGACCGACTCCGGTCAGCAAAGGCTCTAATATAGACCAACTCCGAAAGTCCGACTCCAGTCAGAACCTGGGAAAAATTCCTCAAGTATCCTGATTCGGACAGAGTTGCCATCTGGAGGACACTTTCGGCTTCAGATAAGCCAACGGATCGACATCCTACCTCAAGCCGAAGGACCCACACTTTGAAAAATTTCTGAGTTAATAACCTGCAACAGGCTACTATTCGATAACTACTCCTTACATTCTCACCAAATCGACTAGTGATACTTAGAAAAAAATTCAAAGGAGAAAAGTTACGGTCAATCCGACCAACTGCATGCAAAGAAGATACGACAAAGGGGTCCTATTATATATATAAAAAGGTTAGTGCAAAAAGAGCAGATCGGACCTTTACAATCGATCTAGGTCTGACCCATTAAAGTTACATTAGTTATCACCTCCGCCTCAGCTTCAGTTTCCACTTATACCCCCTTCTGGTTTTGCTGGAGTGCCCGTGGAGATACCTACCATCCCCGTGTCGGCCTCAGTTTGGGTGTCCGATTCGGCCTCCGCTGCGACGACTTCAGTTAGGGTCTCGGCCGCATCGATGGTTAGATCTGCCACCTTTATGTTCTTCTCCTCCACCAGCTTCGGCGGTTGAAGGAAAGAGAGATCGAATTCCGGAAATGCGGCGCTGACTTTCCCAAGACACTCTTCATACCCGTAGTCGAAGCCAATTGTGCCAGCCTCCTTCACTTCCTCTTTAAAGTCCTCGAAGGTCTTCTATTCACTTACAGCTATTTCAGCTGCTATCTTCATCAGCTCCTGGGTCATCTTTAACAGGCCCTTATATCGCTTCGCCTCCACCGACGGCCCCGTGAGCGCCTCTTGGATTCAGCCAGACGCCTCTCCTCCTCGGCTAGCCGGCAGATCAAAGCTTTCACCTTCAGCTTCTTACTTCTTAACCTTGCCTCCCGGTCAGCCTCCCGGGCCAGCGAGTCTTCTATCTACTTCTTTTGGACCTCCGACTCGGCCCGCAAGGCAGATGGCTCTCCTTCAGCAATCCATAGAATGGACAGCTCTGCCCTGGTGGCTGTTAGCGCCGCCCACGTGGTGTCCTTCGCCGCCTCCGCTGCCTCCGCCCTCTTGGTCAAGTGCTCCTTCAGATCGAGCAACTTGCCCAAGCCGTCGTCCATTAGCAGCGTATCCCGAAGGAGCTGCTGATAGTTAGACAGTTAGAAACTTACGAACAATAAAATGGAAGCCGGAGGCCTGAATCTGAAACTTACCCCCAATAGGTGATGTAGGGAACTTCTGGTGGCCTCGTTTACCGACTGCTGGTCGATGTCGGTAGCTGCCCTCTTGAGCAACTCTTTGACCTGCTCAGCATCGTGAATAGCATGCCACTTATGGCGCTCCCCATCGTCGTCAACTTTGTCGGCCTTCCCCTCGACGATTGTCGACTCTCCGGCTACTTGTTCCCCCCGGCCATCAGGGAAATCTCCTCCATCAGTTCGATTGGCGGAGGGATTGGAGTCATCTCTGCCCCGATCAGCATCGGGAGTTCCTCTCCCACCCGGGCGGCTAACTGCCCGACCGATGATGAATGCTTCGGTGCCATCGCATTCCGACGATCCACCAGTGGCATGTTGTCATCAGACTCCATCGAAACTATGGTGATGGACGGCTCCTCCGTCCGTTGCTTCTTCGGCCTTTCGGGTGCTGGCTCCATCGCTTGTTGCCTCTTTGGATCCCTGGGAGTCGGCTCAGAAATGTGGATGGCCCTCCTCTACACTGATCATGCTGAAATAATCGCCCGATCCAGCTTCATTTTTTCACCTGCTAGCAAATAAAGTTAGGGTCAGCAACGATGTCAAAACCGACAAAGGAAAGAATAACAATTATCCTCTCAACGGCCTTCGTCCTACCCAGCATTCGGTGTTGGCTGATCCCACCCTGCTGGAGACTCTCCTCGTGGAGCAGGGTGCTAATAAACACCGGGTCCTCGTCGTTCAGCCTATGGAAGTTGGCCTCATCGGCCCTCAATATCTTCCTTCCATTTGCGACATTCGGCCTGGGCCCTCTCCAAGCCGATTCAAAGCCCCATGGCTCTAAGCCATCTACAAAAAACTATCGGGACTTCCATCCATGAATGGCCGATGGAAGCCTCTCTAGTATCTTCCGGCCAGGACGGGGGCTGAACACCCACCATTCCTGACTCCGAAAGTCCTATTTTATAAGAAAGAAGTTGAAAAATAAGGACGGCCTCGGCTCGATGCCCGCCTCCCGATAAAGGACTACGAAGTCGCAGATTGCCCGAATTCTATTCAGGGTCAGTTGGGAGGGCGTAATTCTATAAAAGTTGAAAATTTGGATAAAATAACTATGGAGTGGAAATCGGAGGCCGGCTTTCAGATGGTCTTCGTATATAGGAAGGGCTCCTAAGGTTAGTGGGCCGTTCACCCTCCCCTCACGGCTCGGGATGGTCAGATGTAAGGTAGAGTGGATACTATAAACAACCCTAAGGCTCTCCACCCTCTCCCGGGTCATGGTCGAAGGAATATCATACGGGCCTGGTTCCCTATTTCCACGAGCCGAACTCTGACTACCAGAGGCCATTCTAATGGAAGCTGCAGAAGGGGAAGAAGACGGATGTGGAACTAACCTGGTTTTCGGGTTTCCTAAGAGAGCTAGAGCAGCGGAAGAAGGGAGCTCTCTCTCTCCAAACCTAGGCGCAGCGGAAAATTCCATCTGGGCGTTCATCCCTTCCTTTTATAGGTGCCGGGGGCAGCTTCCCAGTGCCTCTCGAGCACCGCGATCCTACGGCAGATGATGCGACTCCCGGGTTTGGCGAGAACCCGATGGGATGCACTGGATCGTATCGGGTCGCGATCCACGTGACCGTCGAAGCAACGATGGATGGACCGCTCCAGACACCGCGCCAACCACTCGGATATTGCCACATGGCACACGTCATGTCAGGAGCTTGACGGGCGTACATTTCAGGACCGGTAGCCATCATGCATCGTATCAGCAATAACTGCCTCTTCTGCCACCGCCAATTCAGTGCTGACACCTGTCTAGGGGCGAAGATTCAGAACAGAAGATGGCCAGTCGCAGCAC
Source organism: Areca catechu (assembly GCA_021397845.1). Lineage (NCBI taxonomy): Eukaryota > Viridiplantae > Streptophyta > Magnoliopsida > Arecales > Arecaceae > Areca > Areca catechu. The sequence goes on along the minus strand of CM038043.1, from coordinate 155,574,452 downwards.
GCCGAATCAGATTTGCCATCATCTTGAGGACTGGCACATTTATTGCCAAGTAGTGCCCTCGTCTTTCGAGCCTGCAGACCCGCTCGAAGGCCAAGGGCAAGGGGGCAACTGTTATACCCTACCGGCCCACGCCATACTAGACCGGCTCCTCTTTGCGGTCCGACTGGACCGCTCTTCTAAAGCTCCGACGGGCTCATCCCAGTCAAAGTTCGACCCACCATAGTAGAGGTCCGAACGACCCACTCCTGCTGGAACCCAGCGCACTGCTCTCCTTCAGAAGTCTGAGCCACAGGGACAGAGGTCCGAATGATCCGCTCCTGCAGCTCGCTCCTGCTGAAGTCTGGACAAGCACTTTCCTTCGGACGACCGACTGACCCTCCCAGTCGGTGTTCGGCCCACTCTCGCTGAGGTCTGAACAAGCACTCATCTTCGGACGACCG